>VWYK01084797.1:0-16189 GCA_013399775.1 Semnornis frantzii | reverse complement strand
CGCACTGTACAGATTTCAAGCATAAGCAGAGAGAAATTTACTCTTGCACAGAAGCAGAGATAGAGAACTAATTTACCATGGTCTTTAATGACTGCAATACTTCCAGGAAAAATTTGTAGAAAAAACTGAGCATCAAAGTTTTCTTATAGTCTACTTTTTCACCATTGGCTAAGCCTAGAAGAGCAATTTCTTTCAGAACTAGTCTGCAAGCTTCATCCAAAATTTGTTCATTCCAGTGTCTGTCAGAAAGAACGATAGATACAATCAAACCAAGGCTCGGAAAAAATATGAATACAAATTGCAGTAATACATTTATACCTTGGACCACAGGTGCAATCCAGCTCCAACTGAAGCCAAAATACTGACTCTAACAATGGTCTCTACAATTTTGAAAACAGTGTAGGGTCAATGTTGCTTTACCGAAGTGAGATCCCTTGAGCCTAAGCAATTGAGTGCTATGTCAGTCTTTTTAAAAACAATGAATAAAACTTATTACAGTTTTAAAGATTATTTAGCAGTTTTAAGGAATATCACTATCTTGTAGATACTGTCCTATATTTAAAGAAGTGGGTAACAATACTGATGCAAAGTGTAGATGATTTCAAGAGATCAGACTTGTGCCAGACTGTTGTTACATTTTCTGAAAAGGTTTTCTCCTTCAATTCTCTCAATTCTGCATATCTACACAACTCCAGATATCAAAATATAAATCTGTTAGGATAAATGTAATAATTTATGGCAGTGAAAAATCACGAGCTGTGAAACAGGTGCATATATAAATGGTAAAATAGTCCAGTGGGACTCAATTTAGGTAAGCAGTTTCATACTGTTGTAATTTTTTCCCCAAAAGCATGGAGAGATGCTGCAGAGCGGGAGAGATTGTCAGGGATTCACTTCAGAGATTACCAGGATCTTGCAGATGAAGACGTATTGCAAAGGTTAAGGTTTGACTTGTGCTCCAGTGTTTATTTGGCACACCTGAAGTTCTTAAACTTTGTATCTATTAGAGCCAAGCTGGAGGACCGAAGAACAGGGAATTACCAAACCTACAAGATACAGCATCATTTAGCAATGTTTGGGGTCAGGTGCACAATTTATCATGTGCATCAATCTCCAGTTCTTATTTCCTATCTCTGCATACTTCATCCTACAGCTGCACCAATGTGCACACTCCAAAATGTTACAGTCCTGAAAAGCTACCATTAAGGCTTGACTCAGTCATTCGCTTGAAGACACATGGCATCAGTCAGGTGAGGGAAAATCTTCAGCACCTTCATGCTCCAAGAAAGTACACCCAAGCTCTCAAAGGTCCCTCAGTCAGACACACAGAGAAGGCAGAGAAATTGTACCTTCCAATAAGTGTTCTACAAGTTTCTTTTGCAAAGACTGTGGTCGAGACAGCCCCTCCAAAGAAAATGCTTAACTCCTTTATTATGTCTGTATCTTCTTCAAAAAGGACTCTCATCCCAGCATTGGTTATTGAGAGTGCATTTTCCTGCCTTGGTGCTTGTCGAAATGCAGAGACGTACTCCCCCTGAGCAAGATCAGACAAAAGTGAGTAACCTGCAGACATGTAAGTACCTGAAAGCAGAACTTTTGTTTTGCACGGCGTGAAGCGAGAGAATGAAAAGAGCACAAATTCAGTTTCCTGAGCATTAAAGAGTACATGCTTGCTTCTCTTGATTTTTCAGTACATTTACCACCTTTAATTTTCTAGCAGCCCATACCAAATCCTCCACTATCTACACAATGCAAATGATTTAGATGTTTTCAGATAGTTGGAAGGCAGAGATCTTATAGACTTGAGTTGCATTTATAACAAGACCGAAAGCTTAGACACTTCCAAGTGTTACCAAACATTGATACTCATATAACGTGATCCCAAAATTCTCTTTTAAGATCCCATATCCGCTCTTGCAAACAAACTGCCAGTTAAAGGCAAAGTGGAAACACTATGCACATGCCCGATTTTTACTCATTTTAAGAAAAATCCTCAACAGATGACAAACCTTTACATTGTTGATGCCAACCACATCACAGGTAAGCAGCCTGCTTTTGTGAGGCCTGTGGCAGCTTGTCCAAGACCACTTTATGTAGCCCAGACAATTGCTATTTCCTTTGTCATTTTAGGATAAACTTCTGAGTATCACTCGTTGGCTGAAACTGGGAGATAACATGGCACTGAGAGGACCAAATGTATGGAATTCAGAAGAGAGCGGTAGCGGCGTTGCTTTAAACACAGGGACTATGTCCCCTCCTGTTATTTATTTAGTAGTCTTTAATTTTGCATAAAGCAAATCTAAACAAAGTAGGAACTTACCTTCCTAGAATAGGGAATATGGAGAGAGACTAAGATCTCTTCTGGTGCAATGGTGGTGCTCCCATCTGCAAAAATATCACTCAAAGGGATCTGTCGCTTTTGTCCTAAAAAAAAAAAAAATCCCAAATCCAAAAACCTCTGTACAACTCTGCAATTAACACAGCTCAACCAAACTTTAATTGGCAAGAAATACCTGCAACTTTCCAGAGTAAATAATAATTTGTTAAATAAACTCTGCAGTTACCAGCAGTATGCTCTATAAATACAAGTGCCTGCTCCATCTTCCATAGTATCAAAACACCAGTTGCATGGAAGCGTCCAGAGACTGATCCCCACGGTGGACATCTTTTCAATCCACTACCATTCATCTGGTTGTATATATATTTAGTATCTTGTTTTCCCTTCCCTATACCTATTTTTAACTCCCTNGAGAGGAAGGCATCCTACTATCATTGTACTGGTTTCCCCTGAGAAGTTAAACCCAAACCAATACAGATTTAATGAGCACTTACAGTAATTCTGTGTTCTAAACTACATTCAGACTGTACAACTAGGACTGCTGATGGGGAAACTAGGCAGATACAAGGAGACTGGCCTTGATGTACTGAAGGGATTGTGACCTTTTCTATCAGAAGACCAAGACTAAAACTCCATGAAATCATGAAACTGAGTTAACAGCTCATTACTTCTACTGAATGGGAAATCTCTTCTCTGTTTCCAGCTGTCCTCAGAAGGCCATGCGATCTTGTTGGTCTGAATGCTTACTCTCGTTATGAGATGTCTTTGAGATGTCTTTTATTTGTAAATTGCTTCTCTGGCAGATGTGATCTTGTGTGATAGGGGGGAAAGAGTTTCTTAACAAATGTTCATCTCCTGTGATTTCCCCTCTCTCCACACAATAGGATCCTGCACTTTTCACACTACTACAGAGACAGGTTATCTCCTCTTACCTCTTGAAGCCACATTGAGCATACAGTTGCTGGCTGCCAAAACAGGATTCAAGTCTGAAGTTGATTTTCTACTCATGATGTTTCCACCTAAAGACTAGAGAAAAAAAAAACAAAACAGTTTTCTCCACCACCTTAGCAGTTTTATGTTGTCATTTATGTAGATTATGCATAAAGTAATAGATACTGAAAGTTCAAAAAAAGATGTACTGATAGAAAATTCACTGATGAAAGGAACTAAAAATGCAAGTTTTACATGTGGTCAGGAGCAGTTTCACATTTGTTAATTGTTACTGCAAGTAATGCACAACATACGCCAACGTTCCTTATTTGTTCTCCACCCAGAGTTCTCAGTTGCTGCAAGACAGCATGAAAAATCTTTGTCTTCTCTTCAGGGAACTCTGAGATTGCATTTGTCAAGGTGTCTTTCACTAGAGTGAGGCTGCAGGCAGCTCCCAGCATCAATCCTGTAATGAAAAGATCATGAAAGTGTCACATGCACGTTTACTGTCTGGGCTCTAAACTATATTCAGACTGTAGAACTAGGACTGTTGATGGGGAAACCAGGTAGATACAAGGAGACTGGCGTTAGCGTACTGAAGGGATTGAACTTTTGCATCAGGAGACCAAGAGTTAAATTCCATGAAATCACAAAACTGAGTTAACAGCTCATCACTTCTACTGAAAGGGAAATCTCTTCTCTGCTTCCAGGTGCCCACTCCAACTGCTCCCCTTGCACCAACTTTTGACTGAGTAAATCACAAAATCACAGCCCATTAGGGGTTGGAAGGGAAATCATTGAGTCCAACCCCTGTGCCAGAGCAGGTCACACAGGAACACATCCAGGTGGGTTTTGAATGTCTCCAGAGAAGGAGACAACCTCTCTGGGTAGCCTTTTTCAAGGTTCTATCATCCTCACAGAGAAAGTTTTTCCTTATGTTCACACGGAACCTCGTCTGCTCCAGCCTGCACTCACTGCTGCTTGCCCTATCACTGGACATCACTGAACAGGGCTTGGCTCTGTCCTCCTGACACTCACCGTGATCTGCGAAAGGACCAAACCTGAAAGGAAAGAGTTGCACAGCACTTCATGCTATCAGCACTACAGAATGGAGCAGCATCCCCTACTGGAGACGAATCTCCCATGTCTGAATGAATTAAAGTCTACTCACCGGCATCTGTGCACTTCACCATAGTCAGATCCGGGATCCTTGCAGGAGCAATAACAACTGGATGGAACACACCTCTAAATTTCATCTCCAGTCCTAGTAGATAGAAACAGATTTAGGCAAAAGACATTTTGCATGATAACTCCAGCACAGCAGAAAGTAAGCTGGAGAATGAAAATGCAAGAACAACAAACATAGTCGCACTCCTCCCATGCTCTCCAGAACTATAACAACAGGAGTCATTCTGGTTGCATACATACATTCCAAACTGGAAAAACATGGACTTGATGGGTGGAGCACTGCTGGGTAAGGAATTGGCTGGATAGTAGCACACAGGGAGTGGTGACAAGGGCGCAATGTCCACCTGGAGTGGAGTCCCTCAGGGGTCAGTGCTGGCACCAGTGCTGTTTAACATCTTTGTCAGTGCCATGGACAGAGCAATCAGTGCACAATCAGCAAGTCTGCAGATGGCACCAAGCTGTGTGTGTGGCACAGTCGACTTGCTAGAGGGCAGGGATCCATCCAGAGGGACCTGGACAGGCTGCAGAGGTGGGCCCAGGCCAACCTCATGACATTCAACAAGGCCAAGTGTAAGGTCCTGCACCTGAGTAGGCACAATCCCAAGGACAACTCCAGGCTGGGTGGCAAATGGTTGAGAGCAGCCCTGAGGAAAAGGATCCAGGGGTCTGGCGTGATGAAAAGCTCAACATGAGCCTGCAGTGTGCACATGCAGCCCAGACAGCAACTGAGTGCTGGGTTACAGCAATAGCAGTGTGGGCAGCAGGGCAAGGGAGGGGATTCTGCCCATTTACTCTACTCTCCTCAGACCCCACCTGGAGTCCTGTGTGCAGTTCTGGAGCCCCCAGCACAGGAAGGACATGGAACTGTTTGAGTGGGTCCAGAGGAGGGCCACAAAGATGATAGGAGGGATGCAGCAGCTCTGCTATGAGGACAGGCTGAGAGAGTTGGGGCTCTGCAGCCTGGAGAAGGCTTCGAGGAGACCTTATAGTAGCCTTCCAATATCTGAAGGGGGCCTACAGGAAGGTTGGGGAGGGACTATTGACAAGGTCTTGTAATGACAGGACTAGGGGCAATGGGTTTGAACTGGCAGAGGGGAGATTTAGATTGGATGTTAGGAGGATGTTCTTTGCAGTGAGGGTGGTGAGGCACTGGTCACAGGTTGCCCAGGGAGGTTGTGGCTGCTCCCTCCCTGGAGGTGTTCAAGGGCAGGTTGGAGGAGGCCTTGAGTGACCTGTACTACTGGGAGGTGTCTGTGCTTGTGGCAGGGGGTTGGAACTACATGATCCTTGAGGACCCTTCCAACCCTACCATTCTATGATTCTACGATTCTATGACATACCCAGACTGGTGTTCCCAACCACAAGAGGTGCCTGGGGGTGAGCGGCTTTCAGATCCAGTAATTCATCTAAGCTTACAGGAGAAATCCATGCCATCCGCTCTCCATGGAAAATCAGAGTTCTTTTTGGGTGATTTTCAGCCATTCTCTGATGGAGAAATATGGTAGATTTAAATATTTAGATTATAGGCATGTGCAAGGTGTAATAGACACTAGACAAAGTCAAAACAAGTTCTTAAACAACAGCAGTTCTACTTAATTCTTAAAAACTGGACAGAAATGGGACTGTTACGCTGGACCTTTGCATCATGATGCATTTCTAGGCTGTGTGAGTGAAACATCTTCAATCAGTTCCAATGGGCTAATAAACAAGATTGATAATAAAGAGCCCCTAAGCAAAAAAAAGTAGGAATAGATTTTGCAATTGCTGAAATAATTAGAAATACAACAAAAATATTTAGGGAGGTGTCCACACACTTAGCTTGCTTGGAGATCACCAAAGACAGTGGCAGAAGCATCCCTTTTCAGATTAGGCATGTATGTGGGTAGTTGGCTGTTCTAGCACTGGTCACCGATCACTTAGAAATAGCTTGTGAACTAGTAGTGGTACAAGCACATGGTCGAGAACTTCTGCCCCATGGTTTTCAACTGTTCTCCATAAGCAGATAGTTACAGAGAATTTAGCCTTGAATCTATAGACTGACAGTAACATAAAACTGCTTTCATTTTTCTAGGGCGTACTCTGCTGCACCCTGCTATGGGTGCCTGACACTTTCCATTCCAGTGCCCCTATTTCAGCTGCTTATATTTTTGTCACACTTTAACCACTCCTGGGTTGACATTTTGGCAGAGAAGGCCAACAAAATTGTTAGGTCACAAAATGGGATAAGTGCATTGTCTTACCAGTACTTGCTATCCAGTCTGCTGAGAAGCATTTTTATCTTCAGGTGCTGCGTTGAAAATTCAGTTTAGGCTATTTCTTTGTCTTCTTACCTAATATCTAATTCTGTAAATTTATTTCCCCAGTATGATTATTTATTCTATGTGGATATACAATAAGGTTGAGAGAAAAAAAAAAAAGGAATATAATTTTGGATTTGTGTTAAAATATTATCGCATCTCTTCTAATGAATTACTCCTAAGCAGGACTTCAGAATGAGTTCTGAACTACAGATTACTACAGAAAAGACAGACCTAGACAATAAAGCAAAAATTACCACTAGTTCTGGAGGAAATACAAGCTCCTGAGTGGGATCTAATGGTTGAAATTCATCTGTTGAAAATAGTCTGGTGGAAACCTTAAAAAGAAAGAAAAGAAGCAAAGACCAAAAAAATTCTCTCATCTTGCCACTGAAGTCAGTACAAAATTAGCAACTCTGTTACCATTTGGATTTGGCACTGCACTGTCACGCATCACCTGGAGCAGCCCAGGTGAAGGAAGTGTTCTCAATAGTTTCTCAAAGTTAATTGCCAATACAAATGACAGTGTAGAGGTGAGCAACTCAAAAGCTAAGTAGAGCTTTCTCGGCTCTGGAGAATCTTACGCCAATTATTTGCCACATCACCACTTCCTCATATAAACATACATGAAGAATCAATTTTTAGAACTATGTCCAAATTTCTTGCAAGGAATAGTAAAGTATCTTATTTTACAAACAGTACTACATAAGTTGAAAAGGGTGAAGAATAAAGATGGCAGACTATCACAGTATCACCAAGGTTGGAAGAGACCTCAAAGATCAACAAGTCCAACCCAACTATACTGCATTTACTTTAATTACAAGGGAAAAAACCCATGCAATACTCCTCCTATAAGTTTTATACCTAAACAGGACAAGTGAAATATGTAAAATCCTACCTTCTCTTCCGTGTCAAGCAAATCATCTTCCTGAACCAAACAACACTTCCCATTTGCTTTCTTTTGACAACAAGCAGATTCCTACAGCAGGAATATTCTATTAGTGAAACACTAAGCAAACTAATTCAGTATCATTTTGGATAAGTCAATGAGAGTGCCTCCTTATATTTCAATAAAGTTATAGATGAAGTTGAATAGTAAGCTAAGTTGGATGGATCATGTGTTAAAGAAGTGATATTTAAAAATAACTTAAAATCACAGGATGTTTAAGTCCTTAAAGTAAATCATGCTATGTAAAAATCAGTTGACCTTGTGAGAGCTCCCATAGATGATCTGTGTCATTTCTTTTACCTAATGTTTACTGTCCAATTTCTTTCACTGTAGGTTTCTGAAATGCTGCATTACATGATAAATCGCAAAGAATATTAAGTCTGTATTCTGCTTTGATGCAAGTACCAACCCACAGTAAAACATGGAGTTACTTCAGATTACTCTTCAAAATCCAGGCTAGACACCAAGCCACAGAATCACAGAATCAATGAGGTTGGAAAAGATCTTCAAGATCATCAAATTCAACCTATCACCCAACATTACACAATCAACTAAACCGTGGCACCAAGTGCCACATCCACTCTCTTTTTAAACATTTCCAGGGACAGCAACTCCACCATCTCCCTGGGCAGCCCATTCCAATACCAATCACTCTGTCTGTGAAGAACTTCTTCCTAACATCCAGCCTAAACCTCCCTTGGCACAGCTTGCCCATTTCACTTATGTTTTGCAACATGTTAGGCCAATACACACTTTACTCAGACTTTAATAGAGGAAAGAGATGTCTTAGTGAAATTCCTAATTGTCTGTATGTATACATAGACCAATGGGCACAATCCAGCATTCCTATCATCACTACTTACTTCGCAGAAGGTTTTACAGGCATCTAGGATTGGCCTATATCCAGTACAGCGGCACAAGTTCCCTGCAAAAAAAGGGAATCAGCAAGAAAAAAACTTTGTTCTAAAGCACGCGGCTTCATTTCAAATGTCACAGCTTTACAGAAGGTTTGTGTTTTTAAAGCGTATGAAGTGCTAGCTTTCCAAAAGACAAAAAAGAGCAGTGACACAATACTTAGGGTCCTGTAGTTACTGAGGAAAAAGGCTATTGTGGAGTATGACATACTGGAGAGCTGCACTAAAAGGAATATTGTCTACAGCCTAGTATGCAGAGAATAAGAGATTGCACAGCATTCTTCACCTGTTCAAAATGGTTTTCTCATTTCCCTCAACTTATTTCTCATAATGAAGGAGGCTAGCATTACACCTCCAGCAAGTTCACCTCATCTTAACAGAAGCTACCTTTGGCTCCACTGCAAGTGCACAACAGGTGACAAAAGGGTATTTTAACTGCAATAAATGTTCACACCTCACTTTAATGAGAATTGTCTGCATTTCTCTACTTTTTCACTCCATTCCTCTCTGTTTTATTCCTACCACAAAGGGACTCTCCTGTGAGGTTTATGACATTCTTAGCTCCCAATTTAATGGTATCTCAGAGATATGTTCAGATGCACCTAGTTCTCCAATAGAACAACATTTTGCATATCCAGGGATGTTTTAACACCTTTTCTTGAAATAATCCACAGCTTCATTTTCCAGGAGAAAAGAATGAGAGGGAATACAAGGTCTGTATCCAGTAGTAGCTCTGCTGGGAAGCAGACTACATACATACAGGTATCTATGTATATTCTCACAGATCATAGAATGGTAAGGTTGGAAGGGCCTTCGAGGGCCCTTCTAGTTCCAACCCCCTGCCATAGGCAGGGACACCTCCCACTAGTACAGGTCACTCAAGGTCTCATCCAACCTGGACTAGAACACCTCGAGGGAGGGAGCATTCACAACCTCCCTGGGCAACCTGTTGCACTCACATACTAAAGGCCTCTGAAGAAAACGGTTCAGGGACATACCTACAAATTACAAAGTTCCAATATTTACCAGCCAGAGCTGCAATCATCTGCTCTGAAGTTGGTTCTGGGTGGTTTCTTAGCAAAGTGTATATGGACATCACCATTCCAGGTGTGCAGAAACCACACTGTGAGCCATGGCACTTGGCAAGCCTTTCCTGCAACAAAACACCACAAGTAGCACTCCTTTCAGTGTGCATCACCATTCTTGTGAACTCTCTCTTACATGAGAGACTGCATACTAACTGTTGTCTTTGTAGCAAACCAGCCTTCTAAGTAAAACAATCCAAGCAATCTCAAACAAGAACAATTATTTGGGGTGTGATGCCCAAGCACACCTTACTAAGGAAGGCAATAAACCTTCAGTGGACTTCTGTGCTTTTCTCCTTTCATACTAAAGTACCAGCTAAAGGGTCACTGCCCAAGATGTGTCATTGGCCCAAACAGAGCACAAGCCTGATCCACTCTAACAGTTCTTACATACAAACAACTATTTGATCAGTTTTTCAGTATTAATGATCCATCATGAGACATATCTCATCAGCCATGATCAATCAATCATCAGAAATCTATACTGTCTTCTGTTACCATTTAGCAGGGAGAATAATCATCACATGAAATTCCCATGCCTTGAAAGCACTGCCATTCAAGCCAGCCCATGTAAAGGAAGAAATTAGTAATCCTTTTACACAGTGATACTGTCCTCTCACCTGAACTGGATGAATCCTGGTTTTCGTATTTCCAACACCTTCCACTGTGGTCACTGCTGCACCATATAAGGAGCAAATGGGAAGTAAACATGCGTTTGCTGAATAATGCCTATGGAACAAAAAGAATAAAGAACAAGAATATTGTTTTATTATAATAAAGACTTCTGAATACTTTGCAGTGTATCAAGACAGAGTTTATACTTGCAAAGCAGCTATTATAATTTGGGATGAGAGGAGAATAATCTGTATAGAAGGGATAATTTACTAGCTGTTTCTTGTACCCACTAAAAAACCCATATCTATGAGGACAATTTTGTAGAATTAGCATCTTTCTTAGTACTTCCAATCGCCCTTTTGTCTCTTCTGCCCACAAGCAACCTGTCAAGGGTGTTTTGGAGGAGGAAGAAGGAGACAGGAAGGTCAGTGCAGTCATTTCAAGGAAGTAAAGAATTACTGCTGCAAATTTGTAACCAAATTTCTGACCCAAAGAAAATTCTGAGGTAAAATAAGTATCATCCTAAATAGGAACAGTGAACTAAAACGAAAGTTCTTCAAAGCTTTTCATTGTTAGCAATAAAATGTTTTAGTTTACTAGAGTTGAAATGTTTCTTTTCAAGTATCTTTCTGTTTCCATTTCAAAATAACTTCAAAACACTTTCACTTGCACTGCATTCCAATGTAACGCAATTGTCAAAGGAAAAATTAGAACATTCATACTTTTTCCTCCACCTAACAAAGCATTCAACTGACAACAACATGGAACCATTTAACAATTTGACTGTAGCTTTCTCAGTTTAAAAGTAATTTATTCCAATTTTCAGCTTAATGAAACTCTGGGTTTCAGTTTCAAATTCCTTTTAGAGGGTGGGGTGTAAGGAGGAAGTTCAGTATTAAAGGGTTGGTAAGAATCAAACTTCTGCCCGTATTATGTTCCCATCGGTCATACGAGACCTGCAGAGAAGAGACTCATTGCAGAGGTGAGTACACAGGGTGGTAAAATGTCCATCTCCTAAGAAACCCCCACCCCCCCCAGGAGCTCACAGCATATATGAGCCAATTAAGCATTTGAGCATGGCATTTCAGGACATTTACAGCATAATTGAACAAATGGTATTTTCTACAGCCCTCTTTCCCAGATTAAAGTGACTCTTCCTTGGATCCTTTTATTATTAAATAGATTTTACAGGTTTGTTTTTAAGGTTTCATATCTGGAAATAGCATCTATAGCCATAAAATCCCAAGCGGTTAAGGATACCGTATCTTCTTTGAAGCCAGCTCGTAAGTTGATATCATCACAGTGCAGGCACCACAGCCACCCGCTCCACAGCCATACTTAGTTCCTGTAAGGCGGACTGAAAATGCTGTCGTTAGGGGAAAAAAAATGTAATGAACAGGTTTCATTTTGGTCTTCATTTTGCTCAAAAGCTGCAGCCCACTTTTCTTCCTAAACCACCAAGGAACACAGCATCAGTTTGGTATGGTAACATATCCATCAGATTCTATTTTTGGATTAAAATCATCAGGGAAAAATCAGATTGACACTAAGGAATTATATTAGGAAGAAATTCTTTACAGTTAGGGTGGTGAGATACTGGAACAAATTGTCCAAGGAGGTCATGGATGTCCCCTCCCAGGAGATGTTCAAGGCCAGTTTGATGGTTATTTTAGTTTAAGGCAGTCACAACTTCCTTAACATGGTAAACCACCTTTTAATTATCACTTAACAGAATTTCGCTCGAATAAAGCTTCCAAATGAAGCTTTGGAACTTAAGGGAACAGACAAGAAAAGGATACGTCTCTTTCGCAGATAAGACAACAGCATTTGCTCAGGATCAGCATTTTTCTCTACTATCTACAGTAAGAAATAAAATAATAACAACAAAAACATAAAGTAATTTAACTAAGAAACAATGGCTTTTCAAAATTCAGGGCACAGGTTACATTTCACACAGCCAGAAATGGATCCTTATTTGTTTCCTTCTCATAGAGCTGGAATTATTGCAAAAGATGACAAGGGATTTCAGACTTTCTGGAAATTCCTTTTTAGACAGATATGTTTCCAGCAAAGAAGTGACAAGGACCTTTGCAACTACTAAAAAAGGCTGTTTCTTATTATGAGGCAGCACAGCATAAAGAATTAATGATCTGCAGATCTTAGCCTCCCTGGCACTTTAACCTACTAACACCAGAGGAAGTCTGTAAGTATATTGGCACAAACCAGGTTTTTTTTCTAGCATTATTTATATAAACTTTTCACTTGCTGTAACACATTAACACTTGCTACAATAGACCAACGACAGAGAGCAACAGAAATGCCTCCATTCTGGACTGACTACAGCATTTTTTATTCTGCTGTTTAGAATCAGCTGATTTAGATCCCACTGGACTGGATCAAAGAGTTTAATTTCTTCTTGCAAAATATTCTTGACACTGGTAGTCTGTATCTGACACCTGAGTCTTGCTAACTTTCTGTTGCGCCTCTGAGAATCTGACACCATCCAGTGTCTCTCCTATGACACCATGACAGGTGAGAAGCTGGGCATACGAAACTGAAAAACTAGTTTGCCTCCCAGCCCAGTTTGGCGGCCAGCTTCAAGCCGATTTCACTTTGGCACACTTTTTGTCCTGCAGCAAGATGAAATGTAATGCTCTAATCACGGTTGTGCTGCCTGGCTGCTTCTCCCTTTCTCAAAGCACTTGCAGTACGCAGGACAGTGTCAGCTAACTAAAGCAATACATGGAGGCTGATTCCCTTTTTCACTCAGCACAGAAGAGATTTGAAGGAACGCTTCTAGAGGCTCATGTGAGGATTCAGTTATACTCCGATCAGCAACAAGGCTGAAGAAAACAAATCTCTACCCATATCCTTTGAGAGTAACCCTCAAATAGCAGCCCGCCTTTCTCCACATGCCTTCCAGTCAACACTTACCTTTCTCCCATTCACATAGAAAACCAGCTCGTCAGTCCCCGCCGCCCCTCGCACAGACATCGTACCCGAGAAGCTGAGCCAGCAGCGGCAACAGGCCCTTCGCTGCCCTGGGCCGGCTGGAGGGCGGCGGGCGGAGCTCACCGCGCCTGACGCGCTCCCGAACGTTCGGTGTCGGCAGCGGCCAAGGGCTGGCGCTCAGCCACAAGGGGTTTGTTGGAACATTTCAACAGCTACTCAAACAGCGGGAGATAGTTCACAATTCTCAGGAACAGACGTGCTCCTCCAGACAAAATGGCAACGTTAGCAACGTCAGCTGTTGTTACCTTCCGACCATGAAATCTCAACAGGCAATCTTAACATTCTGGTGAAGTCCAGCCATGCAGTTGTGATCGTGACCCCAGCAGGAATTCAGCAGATTGGCACCCACAACAGAATTGGCAGAGACTTTCAGGTATTTCTAATACACAAATATATATCTTTGTTATACACAAGCATTTAGAAGAGCTGCTTATGCCTCCAAGAGTTTATAGCATCATAAATATTTTTCTCCTTTCATTTTAAACATAGTTTTCCTACAGATTTTAAAACAATCCTTTTATTAGCATAAACTATTATGTGGGGGAAAAAAAAACAACTAACCAAATAATGTGATAAAAAGCAACTCTGAAGTTATAAAAATTTAAATTACCTTATCCTCAGTAAAATAATCTTAATCCTTGTGATTGACAGGTAATTTTATCTCAAATGTCATAAGCTGGTTTTACATCTTTTTTCCTGGCAAGACCCTCTAATATATCAACTGTTCTGGAGATGCACATAGTGATGATTCATCAGAGACTCTAACATTATTTCTGTAGTACATAAATGAAGCAAGCATTTTTGAGAACAGTTAAAATAACTGTATCCTAGAAAATAACAAAGGAAATTTTCATAGATTTATAAAATGGTTTAGGTTGGAAGGGACCTTAAAGATCATCCAGTTCCAATCCCCTCCTGCCACAGGCAGGGACACCTTCCACTAGCCCAGCTTGCTCAAGGCCTCAGCCAGCTTGCCTTGAACACCTCCAGAGAGGGGCCATCCACCACCTTCCCTGGGCAGACTGTTCCAGTGTCTCACCACCCTCACTGTCAAGAATTTCTTCCAATATCCAGTCTAAATCTCCCCTCATCCAGCTTCAGTCTGTTCCCATTCACCCTATTACTACAAGTTTTTGTAAAAAGTCCCTTCCGAGCTTTCTTGTAGGTCCCACTCAGGGACCTACAAGAGCATCCAACTGCCAGGCCACTTGCTGTGTGGAGATCAACTCGAAATGTCCCTGTAGCAAGATACCACTGACACGTCCCCTGCAATGAGTGCTGATCAGTTGGAGTGCCAAGCCCACAGAACCACACAAACGCAGGATGAGAGCTTCTGGGCTTTGAGGAGCCAGTTCGTGTCTGCAAAGCTTCAAGCTGACCTATATCAGCTCCTAGCAAGCCCTTTGACAGGTGTCTGCCAAGCATTTGTGTTTGTCAGGGCAGCTGTATCTGCCACAGGAACAACAGGACTGTCACTGAAAAAATAATGAAGACCATTGCCAACAGAATTCTTTTTCCTGAGAAGACAGAGCACATGCTTTTTTTTTCTAGCTTTCAATCCATGGGCAAAAGAGAGAAAAAACACCATTTCAAAAAAGCATAAGCTGTGTTTTGGTGGTGCAATGCCAGCACAGGACACAAGTTGTAACAGATACTTCTTTCCAGATTTCTAACAGCACAGCTGGTGATGTTGATAAACACTAAAAGCTAGCAAGCACATTTCAATTAAAAAATAATGACAAATTTGGTTATAAAAACCTACAAGACAAAATGTATGAAAATGTTCTCTGTATAATCTTTTTAGAACTTCATTGAGTCAGGATAGCTTTCCAAGCTTTCCAAGCTTTCCGAGCATTTCTGCACATCTTAGTAGTGACCTTGCTAACATAGTGACATATACAGCATGCTTTAGAAAGAAAAAGTCTGCTTGATGAAGCTTCTTAGGCAGTAACTTGAACAGCTCAATACAGATCACAGCATTGGAGTGTTAAGGTAGGTTTTGCTTAGGAAGAATTTTCATACTGATGCAGTACTCTTTTTTTTCCTCTAAGATTCTTTATGAAAGCACATTGCTGCCCTTATTGCTACACATTTAGAATCTTTGCATGGTCTCTGGAACTGGTGACCAAAGCTAGGCAAGTTCTCTGTTCAGATCATAAAAATCCCCTATGCAAACTACCTTGCTAGTGGCCTATTCAAATCTGAATTCTTACTTGGAATGTTCTACAGACACACTCCTCAAGGAAAACTCCCTTGGGAACAGAAATCAGTTGTGCTATTACATATTTATTTCTAAAGAATGCTTTCATGCCTCTTACTGTTGATGGTTGTATTTCAAGACTTACTTGTAGAGTAGGTAGACTTGAAAGCTGTATCAGGTACATTTTTATGTATATGCCTCATTTTTCTGTCAAAATGCAGCTGAAATTACAGCAGCTCACAAAAGACTTAAGTTCCCTATGTTGACCTTCATGAGATTCCTCTTGTGCCCATCATTTCTCCAGCCTGTCCAGGTCCCTCTGAATGGCAGTGTAATCATTCAGCATTTCAGCTGCTCCTCCCAGTTCTGTATCAGCTGTAGATTTGTGCAGCCAACACTCTGTCAGGTTGTTAATGAAGATGTTAATTAGTGCTGGCCCCAGTATGAGAGCCCAGGGAGCTCTCTGGGACTCTATCCTGCTGATCTCACAACTTTCAGGGACTGACAGCTCAGCCAGTTTTCAACCCTCATCACTGTGCACTTAACTAACACACACTTCCTCGGTTCTTTGTTGGATGTTACCAGAGGTAATTTCAAGCCTTACTAAAGATGATGCCAACAACATCTACCACGCTCCCCTCACCCACTGTCGTGGTAGGCC
>VWYK01084793.1:10782-23996 GCA_013399775.1 Semnornis frantzii | reverse complement strand
GGGAGGTTGTGGGTACCTTCCTCCTGGAGGTGTTATCAGGTTCTGTGGTTATGCAACCATTGTACTGTGAAAATGATCCTGAATGGAGGACACCTTAATCTGAAGCAATTTCTTGAGAACTTTGTTTTTTCAAGATAGTGTCTACCCTTCACATCACTTCTGTCTGCTATTCATTACAGCTAATGTAGCAATTACGCAGATTATGTAAATTATGTAAACCATAACCTCCCAAAGGAGGTTATGTGAAATAGTGTGAAATGATTTTGTCAAAGCTGGTTTGGTATGAATTTCAGAAGTAATAGAAACCAGTTGTGAAAGCCAGAACCAGCAGGACAAGAGAGGTGATTCTGCCCCTTTATTCTGCTCTTGTGAGATCCCACCTTCCATACTGCATCCAGTTCTGGTGTCCCCATCATAGGAAGGACACTGCTGTTGGAGCAAATCCAGAGGAGGGCCACAAAGATGATCCAGGGGCTGGAACACCTGTGCCTTGAGGATAAGTTGAGGGAGCTGGGGATGTTCAGCCTGGAGAAGACTCTTGGGGGACCTTCCAATACCTCAAGAGACCCTAGAGGAGTGCTACAGAGAGAACTTTCCTAAGGGTGTCGAGAGACAGTACAAGGGGGAATGGTATGAAGCTTAGGGAGAGCAGGGTTAGACTGGAAGAAGTTCTTCAGTACAAGGGTGATGACACTCTGGAATTGGCTGCCCAGGGAGTCTGTGGCTGCCTCCTCTCTGGGGGTGTTCAAGGCCAGGTTGGATGAGGCTTTGATCAGCAGAGTGTAGCAGTGAGGTGTCCCTGCCCATGGCAGGGAGGTTGGAGTTTATGATCTCTGAGATCTCTTCCAGCCTAAGCCATTCTCTGATTACTATTAACATTGTAATGGAATTATATCTGACTGCCAGTTTCTGCAGCCAAGGAATAGTTTTGTGTTAAAGGGGCATAAAAATAATTGAAATACTGAAAAAGTCTGTGTTAGTTTGGTTTATTGTCTGCACAGCATTTAATGTAGATTATAACTGTTGGCTTTATGTGGTGCTCAGAGCTGCTGTGTTTGGGTTTCCAGTGCTACAGTGTAATCTGTAAATAAATACTTCAGTTTCCATTGAGATTCTTGTGAAACACCTGTGGCCCACTGGACAACTGCACTGTTCATAGAGCTAATCTTTCTGAAACCCAGCTCTGAAAAGGCTGTGCATTCTTTTAGAAGAACTTCCTTGACACATGGTGTCCATTTCCTGGAGGAGACAAGTAAGGATTTGATTAGATGGCATCAATCTACAAGTTAGAACAGACTTGGCTTTAAAAATACTTGCTTTTCTAAGCTTCTTTTCAAAACAGACTATTTTTCCCCCTCCCCCCCTAAAATCTCACTTAAAAGTGTAAGTGACTCAGTAATTTTATGAGGTGAGATAGATCTAAAGACGTTTTAACAAGACTGCAGCCACTGTGCCCTGGTGGCCAAGAAGGCAAATAGTATGTTTGAGTGCCTTAAGAAGAGTGTGTCCAGCAGGTCGAGGGAGGTTCTCCTCTCCCTCTCCTCAGCCCTAGTTAGACCACATCTGGAATACTGTGTCGAGTTCTGGGCTCCCCAGTTCAAGAGGGACAGGGAGCTGCTGGAGAGCTGTGAGGATGGTTAAGGGACTGCAGCATCTCTCTGCTGAGGAAAGGCTGAGAGCCCTGGGGCTGTGCAGTGTGGAGAAGAGAAGGCTGAGAGGGGACCTGATCACTGTCTACAACTCTCTGAAGGGTGGCTGACAGAAGGGTGCAGCCAGGCTCTTCTCAGTGATACCCAGGGACAGGACATGGGGCAATAGACTTAACCACAGGAAATTCCATCTCAACATGAGGAAAAACTTCTTTACTGTGAGGGTGCTGGAGCCCTGAAACAGGCTGCCCAGACAGGTTATGGAATCTCATTCTCTAGAGATCTTCAAAACCCACCTGGATGCATTCTTGTGTGATTTGCCTAAGTGTCTTGCTTTGCAAGGGGGCTGGAATCTTTTGAGGTCCCATCCAGTATCCTAGCATTATATGATTGTATGAACTGTTGTGTAGTGAAACCTGTGTGTTTTAAGACAGTCTGTAAGATACTCAACAGGCTGTTCAACAGGCCACTTACTAATCATGATTATGAGTTGTGAATACTGGAAAATTACGTTTTTCCCTAAATACATCACTTTGTAGGAAAATGAACTTTACTCCTGCTTTGTGAATCAGTGTTTGCTTCTTTTTAAAAGCAAAGAGCATGGGCCAGTCTCTTTGGTACCTTTGTTTTGTATTCAGAATATAGCATTTGTTGACACTGCCAAAGGATGTGTGGAGGGGAGGTAATTGATCTGACATTGTCATTAGTACTTTTTTTTCACATGCCTCCAGAGAATTCTGTCAGGTAAGCCTGTATGCTCTTTGAAAATGGGAGTGACTTTTAACATGTTTAAACTGTTTAACAGTGTTTGAAAACAAAATAATAAATGTCTTTGGAAGGGTATTATGGCTGTTAGAAGTGCTGTGTGTCTGGTTGGCCTCATTGTATTCTGAGGGCCTATAAACAATAACAAAATAAAAACCAAATTGAATTTGAAGGAACAGTGGACAGGCAAGTCTCTGAACTGTACTTGGTATCTCCTCAGTCTTGCTACTGAATGGGATTGGCCAGAACCTACAACATTGCCTTCTTAAACTTAGCATTTTTAGTCTTTATTTATGTAACCAATATCCACAACAAATTTAATTCATGTTTATTATCTGCGGCTTACTTTCTGATGGTATTTATAATCTAGGAGAATGCTGCTTTATTTTTTTTCTTTTGGCTTACTACATATACTTTGATATATACTTTGGCCTTACTATAGCATGGTGTCCCCAGCATAAGGACACAGAGCTGTTGGAATGAGTCCAGAGTAGGGCCACAAAGATGATCCAAGTGTTTGAGCACCTCCAGAGGTACTTTAGAGCTGCCTTCCAATACCCGAAGGGATCCTCCAGGAAGGCTGCAGAGGAACTTCTTATAAGTGTGTCTATCAGTAGGACAAGGGGGAATGGTTTGAAGCTGAGTGAGAGTAGGTTTACATTAGATCTTAGGAAGAAGTTCTTTAGTGTGAGGGTGATGAGACTCTGGAACAGACTGCCCATGGAGGTCGTGGGTGTCTCCTCCCTGAAAGTGTTTAAGACCAGACTGGATGAGGCCTTGAGCCACCAAGTGTAGCTGAGAGGTGTCCCTTTCCATGGCAGGGAGGTTGGAGTAGATGATGTCTAAGGTCCCTTCCAACCTCAGCCATTCTGTGTGAAATAATTAACTCTTTCACCTGTACATGTAGATGCAACATTCTAGTTGTTCTGTGATTTCATTGTCTGAACCTCATGTAGGTGAGCCAAAAAAGCTGGGTGTGCAGTTTGATTCTGCCACAGCTCACCTCCTGTTTGGTTTTTAGTTCAGGAGTACTTTCTCTTTCATCCATCACCAACATCTGCTAAGGTGTCTTCCAAGAGGAACTTTGAAGCCATTCTCAAGTACTCTCTTTGTGTTAATGGTGAAGACAGATTGTAAGTGTCTGTCACAAAAGGGTTATTTTGTTTACTCTCTGTCTCCTGACAGATGTTTCTGAGTGTTTCTCATGTACTGTTTGCATATTGCTTTGATTGTACTGAAAATCTAATACTGTAACTTTAAAACCTGGGGACTTAGCTCTGTGCAGAGACTACTTTCAAGGATTCACTTGGGGCAGTAATAATTCTTTGTCTCATTTATTCTGAGGGAAGTTGTATGCATATTTTCTTCTTGTTTCTTCTTGATTCTCTACATTTATTATCAGCTTGTGTGTGTAAGGGTTGAAGATGAGCGGAAGAGAGAAATACATGGCCATGGAAATGTCTTCTATGTTTTTCTTTTCCACTCTCCCACCCTTTGGAAAGTCCTAATTCAGTGTGCGTTGGAGAGGGCTGTGCTGTGGTTTTTTCTTTTTCCTTCTCCTAGATCTACTGTCTCCAGTAGATAGGAAGGTGGAGAGAATGGAGCTCTCAGGTGGAGGGGCCATGTATGTCTTACTGAGGGAACCAGAAGATTTTTTTTTTCCAGCTCTCATAAGTATTATTACAGACTTGGCCTGGATCCCTTCACAGTAGCCAAATCTTTCTGTGGCTGCGCTTATTATTTGTATGCACTTTGTTGCCATGCCAGTGTAACTAGAGTTCAGTCCCAGCTTTTGGCTTTGGGCCTTAAATTTTCCCTTAGAACAGAAGCTGTGTCTCAATATGACTTTCCCCAAATCAACAAGATAGTGATAAGATGGTTATCTCATTCTCCTAAAAATATCCACTGAGCAAAACTAGGCAAATGGAGAAAGCTGCTTTAATGTCAGCTGCAGGGAATAGTGGTGGGGAAGTATTTTGAGGTTAGTATTTAAAAGCATAATCCCTCTCTATGAAAAGATGGGAGAATTGCAGAAACTTGGCTTCTCTTAACACTGTTTCTTTTTTATGGAGGCAATCTTGTTAATGGGGATTTAAGAATTTAAGCAAAACATGCTGAGAAAAAAAAAATCACACTTTCAAGTCTTTCTATATTTCTCAGCTGCTTCTGATCAGTCATCAAAAAACTTGTTGGAAGAGAGGATCAGAGAAGATACAACTAGATGCACTTCTGATTTTGTAAAGAATGGTGCTTTTAGCTTTTAAGAACGTGGCTTATAAATTAAAGAGCTAATTCACGGTGCTGTAAAGTCCCTCAGTATTATAACTTAGAATCCTTAAAGCCAAATTTAGTTTGAAGGATGGTTACAGATCTGAGTGTGTGGGCCCTGGACTGTCAGACTGAGATAAAGAGAAATTATTGGGGGAGGGGGGGAGGGACATTTTGTTTAATTTGAATATTTCTTATTTTGGAGCACTAAACATTGATAGAATGCCTTACTTCAGCAGAGTGGCATGGAAGTGTAGCTAGCTATTATGCTTGGAATTTTAGCTATGAGCTCTGGAGCAGGCCATGTGTAATTCAGGCTAGTTTCAGGAGAGTGGTAAAAAGTAATGATTATGTTGTTAATGTCTCTGTTTTCTCTGCGTGTCATGAGGCACACAGCCTTTTTCTTCCAGCAGCTGCAAAAACTATTAGATGTTAGAAGTTAATATGTGCTAGCTAGTGATCACAGAAGTAGATGCAGAAAAAAACAGTTAAAGCTTCCCCCTGTTCTCTCCACAGCCGGTGCAAGGCAGTGGTTTAGACATACTTAGAAGTAATTGTGCAGGAGGCAGGAAAGAAGTAGGCTGAGAGGTCCAGATACAGCAAGGGTAAGAGCAAGAAAGTGCAAAATTGATGGTGAAAGTGTTGCTGAAGACAAGGAAAGAAATCAAGTAATATAACAAAGCTATTTGAAACACAACTTAAGTGATTTATAAGTATTTGTAAGGAATCTGCTGGGATTGTGTTTAAGGCCTGCGCCTTCCTGATGGCTCACTGATTGCAACTTCTGGCTCACAAAAGGTTGTCATCCTCAACCATCTTCCCTGGAGGTGTTCAAGACCAGGTTGGATCAGGCCTTGAGCAACCTGGTCAAGTGGAAGGTGTCCTTGGAATTTTATTATCTTTAATGTCTCTTCCAATCCAAACCATTCTGTGACTCTGAACCCTCTACTTAATGTCTGCAACCCTTAGTTTTGGTGATAACCCACAAAACAACTGTCCCTGTGAGAAGCCTTTGGAATTGAAAACTTTCTCACCCACCCTTTGCTGCAGCAGGCTCTTAAGACAGGCAGATCAAATGACCTGGCACTGTCTTACTGTTGTGGCAGTACAGAGGACTATATGATGACCTAATGGAACTTCTGCAGCCCTTACCACCTATAGACACTCAAAGTCATCTTATGCAGCTGCCAAATTCATTTGCAAGAGTGAGCAACTGCCTCAGTACTTGCCAAATGTTTCTGCTGCCAGTATAGCCCAGTATATTCTATGTGTGTAACACAGCCCATCCAAGCTGCTGGATCTTCTCACAGTTTCTCAGAAGCACAGGAGTATCAGAGTTTCAATGCAGCTCTGATTCAAATCTTGCAATTGCCCTCTTGTTCTTAGGATTTTCAGGCTCCTAGGTGATTGCAAATGCTAAATTCTGGTCTCTGCAGAGGTAGTTTGCTTGCACATTATTAAATATGAACAGATTTCTTCAGATTTATTTTGGAGCCCACTTCACAGAAGTTAGAAGTCCTTTATTTGGTATTTTTTGCAGTAGAAGGTCACAGGCTGTATCACTTAAGCTCTTGGTGTTCCCTTCAACATTCATTGCTGTCTGAACCAAACTGTCTTTTAAGATATATTCTTAAAACATCCTTAATTCTATCAGATATTTTTTGTCTTTGAATCTTGTACCTCATCCAATCTTTTTTCCTCCTTTTTCTCCTTTTTTTTTTTTCTTTTTAATGTCTGTCATGGAGAGATACTTCCTCATTTCTATGTGACAAAGGAGCCTTTCTCTCTCTTAATCCAAGATGCTCCTCCAGTAATTTGGCACAGTTACTCTCCACAATACAAATCTGTCACTTGCAAAAGTTGGGCCCATTGAGTTTTTCGGCACTTTGGAGTCATTTGGCTACTTTAATCCCTGACTATATTATAGCTGTGATTCATCAGGACGAGTGTGGCGAACCGGGCAAGAGAGCCGATTCTGCCCCTTTACTCTGCTCTTGTCAGACCCCACCCTGAATACCACATCCAGTTCTGGTGTCTCCATCATAAGAAGGACACAGAGCTGTTGGAGTGAGTCCAGAGTAGGGCCACAAAGATGATCCAAGGGCTGGAGCACCTCTGCTATGAGGATAGGCTGAAGGAGCTGGGGATGTTCAGCCTGGAAAAGGGAAGACTCCAGGGGGACCTTAGAGCTGCCTGTCAGTGCCTGAAGGGATCCTCCAGGAAGGCTGCAGAGGGACTTTTCATAAGGGTGTCTATAGACAGGACAAAGGGGGAATGGTTTGAAGCTGAGGGAGAGTAGGTTTAGACTGGATCTTAGGAAGAAGCTCTTCAGTACAAGGGTGGTGAGAGTCTGAAATTGGTTGCCCATGGAGGCTGTGGCTGCCTCCTCCCTGGGAGTATTCACGGCCAGGTTGGATGAGGCCTTGATCAGCTGAGTGTAGTAGAGAGGTGTCCCTGCCCATGGCAGGGAGGTTGTAGTAGATGATCTCTAAGGTCCTTTCCAACCTAAGCCAATCTATGATTCTATGATTCATAGCTCTCCAGAGTGCACAAGCCATATTATTTTAAAGGTTTTATTTCTAGACTTTTCCACAGCAAAAACCTGAACCTGTTACCTGTAATTTTCAGTTTGACTTCTCAACTGTTGAAGCTCTGCAACCTTGTCAGAGATCTGTTGCTTCCTTTTTTGAATACCCATGCTGATTTTCCTTTTCTTTCCTCTGATACACTCTCAGAGCTCCCCTTTCTCATGGATGTCCAAATACAAAGATTTGAAATCTGGAGTTTTAAATATTAACAATTGAATTGGGAAGCATCTGTCCGTTTGTTTCTTTGTTTTTAAGGAGAGAATCAAGCAAATTAAAAACAATGACAAACTGAATCTGAGACTTTTCACGGTTCTAAGTAGATTAATGAATAGTATCTTGAAAATATGAAGGAAAAATGAGCTGTTTCTTGCACATGGGGTTGAAACAAGAGGTATAGAAGGTAATGATGTGAGGGGTGCATGTCTGGCTATTTTCTTCAGCAGTGACCAGAATCTCCTTCCTGTGGTTTACTCTTCACTCAGTTATGCTAATAAAAGGTTTTGTAGGGTGCGTTGCAAACTGTATTCTTGAAATGATCTAGATAGAGTCTGAAGAAGCTTTTTCAGTCTTCTTCTGTCGTGCAAGTTAGATATCCATGGCATACTGGATCAGGTGACCAAAAGTAACCCAGATAAGAAAAAGTGATTAATTTGCAGACAAATGAGTTGACTTGCTCAGAATGTCTGTGAGTGCTTGTATCAGTACAGTGAAGCGGCAGGAACATGACAGGGTAGGGGGAGGCAGATATTCCTGTTTTGGCAATGTCCTTCATTTATGTTGACTTAAAACTGATCATAATAATTGCTTTAAGACTCAGCTTGAGAGGGTACTGGGCCACCGTATTTCAACTGTACTATCACCTAGAAAGGTTGGACTAGATGGTCCTTGGGGTCCCTTCCAACCTGGCATTCTATGACTAAACTCTATGCTTGCCACAAACTAACCCCAAATAAAACAAAAGAGGAAAAAAAAATTAGTCCATGTCTGGATCATCTCCTTGAACTATGTTGCATTAATGTTAGTGTTAGTGGAAGGTGTAGGATGAAAGGTGGACTATGGCAATACTTCTTCATAATTGTTTTTTAACTACACCTATTAATTTAGCTCAGAGAAACTGTATCTCCCATTAATATCCACATCCATGATTCTTACCTTCTGTAATTTTCTCATCCAAGCACTGATATGACCTTAGGCAGATGAGCAGACCTATTTTAAAAGAGGGGAAAAAAAGAGGAAAAAAAAAAAAATCTTTGTTGGCAGCCAGCTTCATTTTTACAAGGGTTATTTTACACTCCAGCAGAACAATATGTAATTCAGACTGATTCCTTTAGGCACTTGCTCCAAAGAAGTCTTTGTAGTGGTATTCTGCTGTAATTACATGAGTGTGGAAACTTGGTCTCTCTAGCAACATTAAGCAATGAGGTGACAGAATAAGACAAGTTTAGAGAGGTCTGTAGTAGGAGGTGCTACATCTGGTAGCCCAGTGTAGAGGAGACTGCTGCAGCTTCTTGTGGCCTGTTTCACGGGATGTATTCCCAAAAGGCACCCAAGGAGGTGTACACACTGTTCACAGACACAGGGCCAGCCATGCAGAATGTGCAGCACTCACGCCAACACAAGCGGCATCAGTGGCCTCATCCTTCCCATGCACTGGCTGAGTGGGATGAAAGCCTGGTGTGGGAAATGTGCATGTATACAACACAGATCCCTCCAGCAAGACTTGGACTCTTGCTAAGTCCTTACTCTGCTCACTAGCTGGTCCCTGGATCCTCTGGTCTCGCAGCTGCCTAACAAGCCTGCACAGTGGTCCTCTGGCAGCTGGTGTGGGTTAATGACCTTACCAGTGGCCAGTTCCCCAGGTTCGTCCAGTAGCCAAATCTCAGACCTTTTGGTTTCTCCAGTATCTGGTCCAGATTCATGGTTGCTCCAATTCTTGGCTCCCAAGACTACTTGCTGGATGGTTTGACTTGATGTTTGCCAGTGATCACACACGAGGAAAAGTACCAAGGCAACGGGCAACGGACAACTCCAGCTGCTGGCACTTAGGCTTCCATCTAGAGTCACACACGCAGCGTACAGAATCCCTGCACCCAAGGAGTGAGTTACAAATGTAGTTTAACAAGAAGATAGGATGAACTGCAGTGATAAGGTGCAGGGCACAGCTGGACAACCATCCTGATCAGCATCTGTTTACATGCACCTGGCCCCCTTTATTCATTCTGCCTGCCCCAGTATTTTCCTATGTGTGTTCTGTCCCAATCCAGTTTCATTCCTCCCTTTTCTTGCTTACAGTTCTTCCTCTATAAATTCCATCCTGTTACTTCAGCAATCCCAGAACACTCATCCTGCCATCTCACAATGAGTCCCATACCCAGTAGGCAGTAACCTCCTTCTTCAGTCTGTAATGTGATGTAGGGAGAACCTCATTCTAACCGGACTGTTTGGCTGCTGTATTTCAGACAGCCCTGGGAGCAGCTGGACTGAGGGCTCAGTTTTCTTCATTTGGGTTTGAAGGTCTTCTTCCAACATTGTTGGCTTGTGTGGAGGAGCCTTTAATCCCACAATCTAACACTGACTTCTTTCTTTTTGTCACTGAAGAGGCTGGGGGCTCTGTGCAAGTGCTTCAACGGCAGAGGGTACATTGTAGGCTTACCTGTGACTCCTCAAGTGCGATTCTGCCAGAGCCCAAACTGAAGCATGTTCGGTTCTTATTTTACCAGTTGCTGAAAAACAAGCAAGTGCATAAATTAAAACAATTTTTTTTTTTTTAAGAGGATAACCAGCAGCTTTCTAAACATCAGCAAAGTGCAAAGCGTGGGGAAACAATTAGGTATTTAAAAGTGATCGTTTTCACACAGGGTTTCTAACCACACGGGTATTTTGTTTCTCAGATTCTGCTGTAATGGACTTCAGACTATAAAATGCTTTATTTAATCTTGGCTCGAAAGCAATTGCAGCAGAGGACTGTTTGCAATTTTGTTAGGTGGTAGGGCCCAGCCAAGTCTCAGAAATGCTTCCAAACGTGCATGTTATTCTAAATGCTAATTGATTTTTAGCAGTTTGGAAGTCTCTCTTTGTTTAGTTTGAATTCTTGTTTTGAATACAGCTTGCGTCTGCTTTGAGGTTGGGTTTTTTTTTTTGTCCCCTTAGAGCAAACAAGTTTATACCTAGATCTTCATAGCCTGAAGATATCTCAAACTATAATTAGATTTCTCTTTCCCTCACCCCCTCCTAGACTGCTCGTTTTCAAGGCTGAACACGTTAAGCTTGCGAAGCTGCTGCCACTACTCTCTCCAATGGTGTTTGTTTCCCCCCTCCCGACTCTTTCCCGTCATTTTTCAAACTTAAGGGTCTGCTTTGCCACTTTTGAGATTCCCTTTCCTTACAGCCGCAGGTTTTTCTTTCTCCCCATTTGTCGCTTTAGTTTAGACCACAGAAATTTAAAAGCCTTCCGTGCATTTTTGTGAAGACTTGGCTTAAGGTGCTGGTTTTGAGCAAGCAGTAGAAAGGCAGGCATAGAGCACACACATCTTGTTAGTAAACCCCCCAGATTTCTATCCCGAAAGAATGCCTGGAAGCATTATTGTCCAAGTAGGTTGCTCAATGGTGGGCACAATGGAAATTCCGGTATGCGGGCGCCGCAACGCACTCAGTACATCTGTCACGACTGCCGGCAGCCCCGGCCATGGCTCTTGCGATCGCGTCCCGGTCCGGGCGGGCCCAAGGGCGCGGACGCGGGCGGCGAACGGCCTGGCTGTTTCCGCAGGGCACAGCCGCGGGCCGAGGGAATGGAGCAGCTCCGGTTGGCAGCCGGCGCGGCGCGCCGCCGCTGCTCGCCTGGGAGGCTCGGCCGCCGAGGGAAGCGGTCTCTTTAAGAAGCCCCCGTGTCGGTAGCCGGAGCGGGCGGCCAAGTGCTGGAGAAGCTCAGCTTTGCTGCGAAGCCCGCGCCTGAGTGTAACCTACCCGGCTGGAGGAGCCGCCGGCCCTGATTGACAGCAGGACCAGCATTATGCAAATGGCGGCGGGAGCGCGGCGGCAGCGGCCAGGGGCTCTCTCGGGGAGCTCTCTACACACGCCGCCCGCGCCGCCCGCCGCTCGCCTCCGCTCCCCCAAACGCTCCGCGCCTTGCACAAAGCAATTGTTGCTGTGCCGTGTAAAATCATCTCGAGCGCGGTTTCAGTTCGAGAGCCGTGTGAGAGCCAGGGAGATGTGTCAGAGCTTGTTACTCGAGCTAAATTAGGTAATTTTTAGCTGGGTAACGTGCTAATCTTTAAACCTTTATGCCTTTAAATCCCGCGTGTGTCTGGTCTCTTCGTACAAAAGTGTTATTTTTGCTTGTTTCTTCCCGTCTTCTTCAGTCTGAAGCCTTATGTAGGTCAGGCTTGGCTTAAGCAGATTTCCTGAACCTGCGTCAGCTTAAGCTGAAGGAATTTTAATAAACCCTCCCTTGTAGGCGTGGGCCTAAATGAGACTAGCCTAGTTAAGCCTGATCTTTTTCTGTTTGTGAAAAAGAGCTGAGCAGAGCTAGGGACTGCATGGTGGCTTCAGAAACGGCTTCCTTAATTCAAAGCTAACAATGGTTGGGAAGGCCAGATCGTCTAATTTTACCTTATCTGAAAAGCTCGATTTGCTCAAACTGGTGAAGCCCTACGTTAAAATTCTGGAGGAACATACCAATAAGCATTCCGTAATAGTGGAAAAAAACAAATGCTGGGATATCATAGCTGATAACTACAATGCCATCGGAGTAGATCGCCCTCCTCGTACCGCACAGGGCCTGCGCACGCTGTACAAGAGGCTCAAAGAATATGCCAAACAGGAGCTGTTGCAGCAAAAGGAGACTCACTCAGACTGTAAAAGCAGCATTTCCGAGCCAACCAAGAAAGTTGTGGAGATGATTCCACAGATTTCCAATGTGTGTTTAAGGGACAGGAGCGGTGTTCCAAGGTGAGACAATTCTTTTTATTCTGTTACTGACTGCAAATGGTGGCGCCTCCTACCTACCCCGTAATGCTTTGCTTGTGCTCAGCCTCCAGGAAACGTTTGGCAGGGAAGAATCACCAAGTGGGGAGCAGTGACAAAATAATTCTGCTTTTGTTTTACAGGAAGCTTTATGGTGACTTAGCACTGTTGGGTTTTTTTTGTTTGGTTTTTTTTCCTCCCTCAGCTTTCTTTCAAAGCCTGCCTCAGAGTCTTTGTCATACTCTGGAAGTGAGGGTTAAGAGGGAATCAGAGAGAAACAGTAGCTCCAACCTCTACCCCTCCCCTACCTTTTAATAGGCAGATTATTCAAACACTGGCAAAGTGATGGCTATTCTCCTCCATTTAAGGTAATACTGCAGTCATTTTGCAACATATGGAACTAGTACTAGTTTAGAGGGGATTTTTAATAAAGTTAGCTGGCAGAGCCGAGCAACCTTACCCACACACCTTTTTTTTCCGTGCTTTACTCTGATGTTTTCCTGTGGCGTTTTAACTGTGGCGTTTAACAAATCCTTTAACAACAGCAACAACAAAAAAGACTCTTCACACCACAGTGCCTTTGTGAGTGCAAATGTTTTCCTTAAATTACACTTTCCTTGCATGCATGGTGCTTCCCTGAAACTGGAGCAAAGTGAATTGCAGCCTGAACTCCCAAGTAGTTCTGGTTTCTATGCTAGATAGTTGAAATAAAGGTAGAATCTGAGAAGTACACTGGTAGAAGTTTTTCTTTCTTTCTTTTTTTTTTTTTTTTTTTCTTTACTGCTCACTAAAGTGAGACACACTGTCTAGATTTGAGCCAGACATAATACAGGCAGGCAGCATGCAGGCTTTCTCCCACAGCTGGCTAATGCCCCTCATATCTGACTTGTAACACTCTGCTGGTTCTGTATTGGTCCTTGAGGGATCAAAAAATGCCTGGGTCAGGCTTTGGTTCTTCCAGATATAAAAACTAGGCTAGGGA
>VWYK01084766.1:0-11187 GCA_013399775.1 Semnornis frantzii | reverse complement strand
CCTGGCCTTGAACACCTCCAGGGAGGGAGCAGCCACAACCTCCCTGGGCAACCTGTGCCAGTGTCTCACCACCCTCACTGCAAACAACTTCCTCCTAACATCCAGTCTAAATCTCCCCTCTGCCAGTTTAAACCCATTGCCCCTCATCCTGTCATTGCAAGACCTTGTCAATAGTCCCTCCCCAGCCTTCCTGTAGGCCCTCTTCACATACTGGAAGGCTACTCTAAGGTCTCCTCAAAACCTTCTCTTCAGGCTGCAGAGCCCCAACTCTCTCAGCCTGTCCTCACAGCACAGCTGCTCCAGCCCTCTGAGCATCCTTGTGGCCCTCCTCTGGACCTGCTCCAACAGTTCCATGTCCTTCCTGTGCTGGGGGCTCCAGAACTGCACACAGGACTCCAGGTGGGGTCTGAGAAGAGCAGATTAAAGGGGCAGAATCCCCTCCCTTGCCCTGCTGCCCACACTGCTCTTGATGCAGCCCAGGACTCAGCTGACTGTCCGGGCTGCATGTGCACACTGCAGGCTCATGTTGAGCTTTTCATCAACTCAGACCCCAAGGTCCTTATCTATTATCCATTTTGCCCATCCTGGCATTTTGAAGGCTATCCAGTAGTTGAAAATGACAGAAGATCATCTCCATACCAGTTGTGCCTGAGTGAGGTATTTCTTCCACCAGAGATACTTGCGCATGGAAGGGATGACCGAGAGTCCGTAATAGGAATACATCAGCACGTGGATAAAGCTGTTCAGAGTGGGTCCAAAGAAACCTGTAAAAAACACATCATGGAAAACATTTTTTTATGTACCAGCTGCTAAAGAGTAAGAGAAGCTGTTATTACTGGCATCATCTCTGGCATGAGGTAAGTCTTTGCAATGAGGGTGGTGACATACTGGAAGGAGTAGCCCACTATCCCCTTCTTAGCATCTTTCTTTTAGCCCTTTTGGAAGAGGTAAGAGAGCATCTGCCTGGCTCTGAACTATGGCAGTGTGCTGTCAGTGACACACTTTGCCTGGTGATGGGATTCTCCTCCAGCTGCAGGCAACTTTATCCCCCAGGTGACAAAGCAAACACAGACTTACTTTGCCCGCAAGGTATCCAGTTCAGAACACACCACCAAATGTTAAACATGGTGGCGTGGTGATACACGTGAAGGAAAGTGATCTGGCTGGTTTTCTTTCTCAGCACAAAGAAGATAGTGTCCATGAACTCAATTACTTTGGAAAAATAATACCACCACAGCACCTTAGCTACCTGTATGAGGAAGAACAAAAGAGCAGGAGATCAATATCTGCCCATGTGAGGGCTTAAATACTGCTGTGCTTCACCAGCCCTACTGGGCACACAGCTTCCCAAAAGGCAGTAATGCTCTACTGAAGAAGAGCACAAACTCTTACTTCAATTTTATTTCTCTTTTGAATGAGGCAGTTTAGAAAGAAAGAAAGAAAAAAGCATCATTATTATGTAATACATAAATATATAATTATCTAAATTAAGAAATATAAACTTGAAGGATTTTCTAATTGTGATTTTTTTTTTTCCATCAAAGATAGCTGGGGGGGGGGGGGGTGTGTTTTTGTTTTTTTCAGGAGTGTTACTGTTTTTTGGCACTTTATACTTTCTTGGTACTGAACTGTCAGCTGCTTCTTAAGAAAATTCAACTTTGATACTCAACACAATGAGCCAAACTCTCCTTTGAAGTTGAGATGTTTCATCAGAGCTCAGGGTATGTCCTGGGACAGTTAAAGATATTTAAAGGGGAAAATATCTTGTTGACTGAAAAAAGGTATTTAATTGATTTTTTTTTTTTTTTCCCCCTAATTTTCCTTGCCAGAGCACAGACACATTTTGAAGGCTTGGGAAACTGTTGTAAGTTAACCAATCTTTCTTCCCTGTAGCTCTAATGTTATCTGGAAATGAAGCCTGAAGTGGGGGAACGACAGAGTTAATACATGGAATTTCCATGATGCAGCAATAAGGGTTGAAACTAGATATAAGTCAGGCCAGCAGGATGTCTCCAGTTTTCCAAGTTCCAGAGCTGGGCTTGAATCAGTTTGCAGTTGGAGCACAACAAGGGTTACGTTTTCAGATGATCAATTTTCCCCCTGGTTTCTTGAATGATATCCAGGCTGAGCTGCTGCTGCTTCTTACCCGGATGTCAGCTTCCCCTGCGCTGTGAAGGTTCTGGCACTGCAGGTTGTAGCCTCCTTCCCATGTGGCAAGGATGAGCTGAAACAGAAAATGCAGCAATTACAGAACCACAGAAATGCTGGATTGCACTGCCATTCAGCAACAACTGAACAGGCTGGAGAGTTGAGCAGAGAGGAACCTAACAAGGGCAAGTTGCAGGGTCCTACACCTGGGGAGGAATAAGCCCATGTACCTATGGGGCTGGAGCACTGCCCTACAAGGAGAGGCTGAGGGACCTGGGGCTTTTTGGTCTGCTGAAGAGAAGATTTAGAGGGGATCTAATCAATGGTTATAAATATCTGAGGGCTGGGGGTCAAGAGGGAGGGGACAAACTCTTCTCAGTTGTGCCCTGTGATAGGATGAGGGGTAATGGATGTAAATTACAGCAGAGGAAGTTCCACCTCAACATGAGGAAGAACTTCCTTACTGTAAGGGTCCCAGAGCACTGGAACAGGCTGCCCAGAGAGTTTGTGGAGTCTCCTTCTCTGGAGACCTTCAAGACCTGTCTGGATGTGTTCGTGTGTGACCTGCTCTGGATTCGATGGTCCTGCTCTGGCAGGGGGGTTGGACTCGATCTGTGGAGGTCCCTTTCAACCCCTAACATCCTGTGATCCTGGAAAGCAGCTCTGTGGAAAGGACCTGGACATCCTGGTGGACAATATACACAAGAACACAGTAAGTTCCACCTAAATTAAGGAAATACTTCAAAGTATTCCTCTGTAAGGAGAATTGGAAGATGTTATGAGAGAAGGGGGTTGCTCTTAACTCTGGCACTATGTTCACAGAAAGGGTGTGTATGAGCATCTGTGCAGGCTTCCCCTGCCCCTTCAGACTGTGAAGTGGTCTCCTGTGTTGAATGTGTGACAGTCTACACAGAAGTGAAGCAGAGGTACTCTCAGTGATCAAAGGGAATTAATTTCTAGTATAAATACATTAAAAAGTAGAATATTGAGAATGTGGTCTGGAGAATTAGCAAACAGCCTAGAGTGATTATTCTAAATTCATATTAAAAGCAATAAAACGAGGAGTGCCAAAGTCTTCTATTATTTTTCCTCTCAATTACAGTTTTGTGTTGGTCCTTGTGGCCAAAATAAGCTGTGGAGATTGCAGAGAGACTAAAAGACAATAAATTGTTGTATTGCAGATAACTGCTTAATAACAGAAAAATGAACCAGCTCCTGTTTGGAACAGTCCATATTCTGGTGGATTCACCTTGGTGCCTGAGGTCGCCAAGCAGGATCAGGCTGGAGTCCAAACCCAGGGAAAACTATCAAAACCCAGCCAGAGGTCCTGACACAAATGCTCAGTGCAGCTGGGATCACAGCTTGTCCTGCTAAGTTGGCCTCTGCTTGCATGTTGTGCCTGCAGGGCTGGGACATCTGGGCTCCTCTCCTTTCCCTGCTGTGGCAGGTGGGTGGGAAGAGGAGACATGGGCTGCACCTCACCAACTAATTTAACCTGCAGAGATGTGGAAGAGAAAGGTGTTAAAAGCCTTTGAGAAAAGCAAATTATGCCACATAATTTCCCTATGCTCTTTCAAAGAGTAGCTGAGAGGTAGAGAGGTAATTTTGAGTGGGAGGCAGAGGACACGCAGGTCCCCAGCTGTTCTTCCTGGCATGTCCTTGGCTCCCAGATCATAGACTCATAGAATGGTAAGGTTGGAAGGGACCTCAAGGATTATCTAGTTCCAACCCCCTGCCATAGGCAGGGACACCTCCCACTAGTACAGGTCACTCAAGGCCTCGTCCAACCTGGCCTTGAACACAGCCACAACCTGTGCCAGTGCCTCACCACCCTCCCTGTAAAGAACTTCCTCCTAACATCCATGCACACCAACCTTGGTGCTCTTCTCCAGACATGTTCAAGCACCTCAACGTCTTCCTTGAGTGGCCCAAAACTGGACACAGTACTCAGTGTGGCCTAACCATTGCTGAGTATAGGGGCAGAAGGACTTCCATGGTCCTGCTGGCCACACCATTCCTGATGCAGGCTAGGATGCCTTTTTGGCCATCTGGGCACACTGCTGGCTCATGTTCAGTCACCAGTCAACCAGTGCCCCCAGGTCCCTTTATTATCCCAAATACAGGAATTATACTGCCCTTTCCTGGCATTTCTGAGATGTAATGTTGCAACATGCAGAGGTAAAAGCAGTGGTTGATGGCTCTGATTGTGCCAGCATTGTGCTTATGACCTTTCCCTGCTCTCAGGGGGCGCAAAGGTGGCAATTCTGGTACTGCTGGGAATCCTCATGGTGTCTTGGCATCTGTGGATCTGCAAGTCATGACTATAATCCAGAAATGTGACTTCCAGTGGGGTGAAATTTCAGCTCCTAGAAACAGGTAATATGAAGGTAGTTTATAGTCCTTTTAAAAACAATCCTGTTCAGGTAGCTAAGCCAAACATCTTGTTCTGTACAAGGCCAAGTTGCCCCAGGGAAGGCTTAGCTTGAGACTAAGAAAAACTTTTTTCACCAGAAGGGTTGTCAAGCCCTGTTCCAGGCTACCCAGGGAAGTGGTGGAGTCACCACCCCTGGAGGGAGTTAAAAGATGTGGTGCTGAGGGGCATGGCTTAGTGGTGTGCTTGGAGCAGTGCTGCGTTAATGGTTGGCCTCGAGCTTACAGGTCTCTTCCAACCTAAATGATTCTCTGATTCTATGTAAAAATCTTTTCTTCTGGCTTCACTGAAAAGGTTAATGCACTGGGCTTGCAATATTTGTGCAGTTCTGCTCTTTGCTCTGACTCAAGAGGTCCTCACATCCAAGTCCTGCACCCTGATGTGGATGTGGCTACTTACTTACAAATCCTCTGGATTTGTAGTAAGGCTGTGAAGTTACCTGGGGACACAGGCAGCTTGAGACATCATGCCACCCCTTTGCTAATGACACGTATCTCTAGATCTCCTTTTTAATCTGACCCAGATGCTGCCAGTGTCCTGGTTTCCTCAGTGCCTGATCAACAACAGGACTTGGGTGAGACCTTGATGACTAGCTGAAATGAAATAGGGCAGAGGTGATCCTTACTGCTGGGGAAAGCAGCCTTAAGACCATGACAGAGATTATGTCTCTTCCTATTAATGAGAGAGACACATCTTCACCCAAGTAATTTCACAATTCAGAGATCAATGTTGGTCTCCTTTGTTTCCAGTTTTAATTTACCATTGGAGTTGTGACAGTTTTGCTTTGTGAACTTCAAAACCTTATCTTGGCCTCAGGCTGCATCCCTGGAATATAGTTTGTGAGCTGACTTGCGTATTGAAATAATTTTGAAGACTTGATTTCTTTTCACAGTAAGATGTTTTTCTGCTCGTAGTTGGTGCCTTTAGGATCTTAGGCAGAGATTTGTGTAGAAGAAATGTGCTTTTTTTTTTACTTCAGTGAAAAATTTTGCTTTTTATTGGAATAAAAAGATGCAGATTTTTGTCAATGTGGTTTAGAAACTGTAGCATCAGTAGACTTGATCTGGGTCTATGAACACTTAATGGTGCAGACCCAGTACCAAACCTCTGATTCATGTTTCTTTTGTAGTGGTGAGGGTGGAGGAAACTGGCTCCTGCCCCTTCAGCAGTCCACCTGTCTAATTTAAGCACAGGACTTGCATCTAAGCTTCAGGTAATTATAAAAAAAGCCATGCTCCAAAACCAAGTGTATCACTCCTCCATTCTATTCAGTGTGGAGTGCCTTTGATGTCTGTGTGTTTAACTCAAATCTAAGGTCTACTAAACTGCCCTTCTAGGAGGCCCTCAAAAGCACCTGACTCTTCCTTGACATAGACATTTTGAGGCATCTCAGTAGGCTGAGGGCAGGTGGGCAGAGCTTGTGTTCTTTAGAGCTTGTCCTTTGGGGATAGCAGGGGTATCTGACCTGATGCTAATGGCACATCTTAGAGTTGTCCTGGAGCTGTTCCTCCAAGTACTTCAGGGATTGGTTGACCTCAAAGCTCACGGAGCTAAAATCGGCTCCCAGATACTTCATGCCCGTGGAGATCTGACTCAAAAGAAGGATCTGCCCTTGGAGGTTTTAAACCAGCCCTTTTTTTGTTATGACTCACTGCTTTAATAGTTGTATTCTTGCCTTGAGGCTGTACAAGGCAACTGTAGTCAAGGGACAGTTGAATTGTGTCAGCAGTTGAAGGCGAGGAGATGAAGAATTGCAGTGCAGATGCCCACATCAGCTGGTTTATCATGCTTCTCATTAAAGCTACTATGTGGGACAGTTTGCACTTGGAGATACACCCTTCCCCCCCTACGCCCTTTGTTGTTGTTTGAAAGAGGAATTTGTATTTTGAGTGTCTAAGAAGCACCCACTCTGTTCTGGAGCTACCACCAAAACAAGGTGTGTCTCACCTTAGAAACAAACCCAAGAAGAGATCATAAGAACAATGATAATCAATGTGGGGTTACTTAGTGACTTCTGTTTATTACAGAGGCAATTATTCTGTGATTTCTCTCCATCAGACACCAGAGAGGTTCAGGTACAGTAGGAGGATGGAGGAACAAGACAACTGTTAATGATGTCTCTAACTAGGAATTAATCCTATTCATACTTGCTGGAGGGATCAGCTGTGTTTACATAAGAAACCACTGAGCAGAATGCTCTAAATATAGTTAACTCTTGACTTAAAGAGCTTTCTGTCCATGAAAGAGAGAATAAGGGCCAGAGGAAAGCTTCAGAAAGGAGCCATTCTGAAGTGTTGAGTCACTGTAACTCCATTCAGTACCAAGGATGATTTCTGCTCTCCTATTTCCTTTCAGCAGGGACATGCAAACTACAGATCTGCAAAGCATAACTCCCATTCTGCTCTTTCACAAAAGAAGCTGTGATAGAAACCAGGCAAGGAGACCATGAAAGACAGCCACTATTATGGAAGTGTGTTTTGTACAGTGTGAAACCAGCCTGGCTGACAGTCCAGAGCAAAGAGTGCTATCTGCAAGAAAACAGCTGGCAGTTGTGATGCCATAGACTCATAACATGGGTTAGGCTGGTAAGGACCTTTAAAGATCACCTGGTCCAACTCCTCTGCAGGGAGCAGGGACATCTTCAACTATATCAGTCACTCAGAGCCTGGTCAAACCTCACAGAACCTTAGAGGTTGGAGGGGACCTCCAGAGATCATCAAGTCCAAGCTCTCCGCCAGCGCAGGATCCCCTAGGGTAGTAGCTCAGGAACACGTCCAGGTGGATTTTGAAAGTCTCCAAAGGAGACTCCACAACCTCTCTGGGCAGCCTGTTCCAGTGCTCTGTCACCCTCACTGTAAAGAAGTTTCTCCTCCTGTTGAGGCGAAACCTTCTGTGTTCCAGTTTGTAGCCATTGCTCCTTGGCTTATTGCTGCTGACCACTGAAAAGAGATTGGCCTCAGCCACCTGACACCCTTAGATATTTATACACATTGATCAGATCTCCTCTCAATCTTCTCTTCTCCAGACTAAACAGCCCCAGGTTTCTCAGTCTCTCTTCACAGGGGAGAGGCTCAAGTCCTCCAGTCATCCTCATGACTCTCTGCTGGACTCTTTCCAGCAGGTCCCTGTCTCTCCTGAACTCGCCTGGAATGTATCCCAGGCCACATATCACCTGTCTGGGCAACCCAGACCAGTGGTTCACCACCCTCACTAGAAAGAATTTAAGCTTTCTAACAATACAAAAAGAATCATAGAATGGTAAGGTTGGAAGGGACCTCAAGGATCATCTAGTTCCAACCCCCTGCCATAGGCAGGGACACCTCCTACTAGCACAGGTGACTCAAGGCCTTGTCCAACCTGGCCTTGAACACCTCCAGGGAGGGAGCAGCCACAACCTCCCTGGGCAACCTGTTCCAGTGCCTCACCACCCTCACTGGAAAGAACTTCCTAACATCCAGTTTAAATCTCCCCTCTGCCAGTTTAAACCCATTGTCCTGTCATTGCAAGACCTTGTCAATAGTCCCTCCCCAGCCTTCCTGTAGGCCCTCTTCAGATACTGGAAGGCTACTATAAGGTCTCCTGGTCTCTTCTCTTCTCCAGGCTGCAGAGCCCCAAAGAACCACTCCTTGCTCTGTTCCAATAGGCCCTGCTAAAGAGAGACCAGCAAAAATTGGCTTTGTTCATTTACTTGTGGCAGGCCAAATCAGCCTGCATCAGGAAGAGAGCTGCATTTTCCTTTTCAGCTAATCCTCTTTGCTGGGTCCTGCTACTGAAGACAGTTATCTGTGTGCCTTGCAGCAAAATGAGGATTTAAACATCAAAGTGCTAATTTAAATTCTGGAAGACAATCAATATGGAGTAATCAACCTTCCAGCAGCTGCTGCTTTCTGCTCTGCTCTGGGCCTGATCCTGCACCCTCAGGCAACCCACAGTAACCACTGAAGCCAGCTGCAGCTTTAAGCAGTCCATGATCTGAGCAGCACAATCAATCCTTTGTACAAAGGCAGGCCAGTCACCTGCTGGCTAGCTCAAATTAATTTCAGTTTTGAAATCTTTGGGGTCCTCCTTGGCTTCTGTAAAGTTTCTTGTCCAGGTGACAGACCTGTTGGTCCTTGGCTTTTTAAAAAAAACATTATTAACTTTTTAAAAATTTGTTTTTATTTTATTTCTGGTAGGAACTGCTGCTCTGACCAGGAGCCCAGGGAGCAATGTGAGGCTGTGCAGGCAAGGAAGGCAGTGATACCAGCTCGAACCTCTGCAGGTCACACTAAAATCAAGCACATCCTTCAGTAAGTGCTTCTCCTGCCCAGAGTCACTTTTAAAGCCAAGTCAGAAAATATTTTGTGTTTTTGCCATCCAGTGTTCATTTTTTTAATAGCTGCAAGTGATGGATATTAACATTTTAATATTAAAAGCACCTCAGTAATCAAAAGGCTGAGAGTGAGGAGCTCTCAGATAATAGCAGAATGGTGACTTTTGGCTGCTGCTTCCCACTGGAGCCATGAAAACACACAGGTCTCTGCTGAGGGGCCCTGTTTGAGTCCTCTACTGTTGCAAAATCATCAGATGCATTCAAACCTCTCTTCTGGTTCTGAATGGATCCTGATTTCTGTGAGAGTGTTCCCTCCTGATGAGTACTTGGAAAATAATCTCTGCAGCCTTCAAGTCCCCCAGCACTTGTTTTTGGCTGAAGTGCCAGGTTTTTAACATCTGTGTTCTTACTGTCTGACTGTATGAGGAAAGCTTCTTAGTCAGGAGAGCAGCAAAATGACACTGAATTGCCAATACTATAAATAGATTAGTACTTAGACCCATCTATAAATCCTTTCATATTGAAGCATGGAAAAGTAATTTCTATAAGAGCCATGCAAATAAAACCCAGTCTATGAGCATATTCATAGGTGCTGAAGAACGAGGTGAGGAACTGCTGCAGATTCAAAGCCAGGCTTGCAGACAGTGCCTTGATGGTAGCCAGCTGTCCACAGGTGTGGACTGCACCTCAGAAAGGACAGTTAAAAAATGCTCTGATCTAAGCCTGGAAGGTCCTGTACAGCTCTAGAGGTCAAATCTCACCAGGAGCAGCTGAGGGAATTGGGGTTGTTCAGCCTGGGAAAAAAAAAAAAGGAGGCTCAGGGGAGAACTTCTTACTCTCTACAACTACTTGAAAAGAGGTTGAAGTGAGGTGAGGGTAGGCCTCTTCTCCCAAGCAATAGGGCAAGAGGAAATAGGCTTGAGTTGTGCCAAGGAAGGCTTAGGTTGGACATTAGAAAAACTTGGTTTTAGGTAAAGGTTGTCAAGCTCTGGAACAGGCTCTCTGGGAAGTGGTGGTCACCATCTCTGGAAGGATTGAAAAGCTGTGTAGATGTGGTGCTGAGGGGACATGGCTTAGTTGTGGCCTGTCAGTACTGAGTTAAAGATTGGACTCAATGATCTGAAGGGTTTGTTGCAACCAAAACAAACCTATGATTTATTTTTCCAATTCACTGTCCAATTGCCAAGAGATTTTTTTTTATCTTAAATTTACCTTGCTGTTGATGTTGAATTTCCTAACCAAAACTGTTAAGATATTTCCACTGCCAACATTCTAGTGCTCACCTTTCTCAGCCACATTGCTTTGAAGAGCACTTACCTCTATGAGCATGTACAAGGAGAGTAGTGTGATCCCAAGGTTGTATACAATGAGGTGAGCCCTGAGAGAGAAAGGAGGCCTGTTCTTCATGAATTTGTTGCCCAGCCATATGCAGAGTAGGTATGCTCCAGTAAGGAAAAACGTGGGAAGGTAAGAATCCAAAAGGAACCATCCTCTAACCCTGGTATCTGAAAAGAGACACACATGCAGCAGGCAATGTAAGAAGGCTGTGGTAAAAGTGCTGCTAAAATAATGCAGATCACATCATGAAAATAGTCTGCTAAAAGTGTGCCCAGAGACCTACCTGTTGCTTTTCCCTTCCCAAACCTGCATACTAATTCAGAGAATGCCTGCTGAAAAGCTTTGGTTCTAATTGACAGGAAACTGGATATGAACTAGCTGTGTGCCCTTTGGACAAGAAGCCAGTGGCATCCTGGCTTGGATGAAAAATGCTGTGTCCAGCAGTGATAGGGAGGTGACTGTCCCCTTGCGCTCTGCTCTGGTGAGGCCACACCTCATTACAAGAGGGGTGTTAAGGTGATGGGGTGAGTGCAGAGGAGGGCAATGAAGCTGGGAGAGGGCCTGGAAAATAAACCTTGTGAGGAGTGACTGAGGGAGCTGGGCCTGGTTAGTTTGAAAAAGTGGAAGCTAAAAGGAGACCTCATTGCTGTCTACAGCTACCTGAAAGGAGGTTGTGGAGAGGCTGCTGCTGGTCTCTTCTCACAGGTAAATAGTGATAGAACAAAAGGGAATGGCCTCAAGCTGCAACTGGGTAGATTTAGACTGGATATTAGGAAAACATTTTCCCAGCTAGAGTGGCCAGGCATTGGAATGGGCTGCCCAGGGGGGTGGTTGAGTCCTCAACCCTGGATGTGTTTGAAAGTCATTTGAATATGGTGCTTGGGGATATGGTTTAGGGTGCACCTTGTAGAATAGGGATATTGAGTCATAGAAGTAGAGAGTCATAGAATCAGTCAGG
>VWYK01084757.1:635-12695 GCA_013399775.1 Semnornis frantzii | reverse complement strand
AGGAGTGAATCCAGGCTCGAGCAACGTCCAGCCCACCTCTTAGGGTTTCAGTTGGTGTTTAACCACAGCAGTGGACAACATCTCAGGACAGGAAGTGAAGAAGAAAACCATTTGACACCATATTAGTGATTAAAGGTGGTAGAACCTAATTGAATGATTAAACATTAGAGTCAGCTTTCCTGTGGTGATAAAAAGTGACATGGGATTTTTTAATTCTAGAAATACTTTGTACTTGTTTCTTAGCTTATCAACAACATGTTGTGGCTGTGTCATGCAGACATATGAGCTTGTGAATTAGCCCTGAGGCACTGTCCTATATACAGCTCTGCAAGCGCCTGGGTGTGGGATCCCCTGGCTCAGAGGAAGAGTGCCTCCTGCTGATTCTGTCTTCAGTCCCAACACCGACCTTGCTCCTCCGACGGGATTTGACAGGTTTACAACCCACGGGTGTGGCTGTCAGGGCATCATCCCCCCTCCTCCTTTAGCTTCTTCTCTAATAAACCTGTTAACCGTTTTGCATTCATAGAGAAACTTATGCAATGCATGTCTTGCTGTCTTCGACAACTCATTCAATGTCAACCATCAACAATTTTCATTTAATGGACATGTAACATCCCTGGTGTGATGATTCTTCTTTTTAAAAGAAAAAACCAACCAACTTTTGGTGTCAAATTGATAAGCCTGTGAAATCGAATAGATGCACATAATGCCGCTTTATCCTCACAATTGACAGTGAGGCAGTGAAGCAGAACCTCAAGAAAAGTGACCCAGTTCTGCATGTGTAACCACACAAGAACCCAGCCTGGTCCCCAGTCCCACCTAATGTTGCAGCTTCATGACATCTGAGCAAATAATAGGGAGAGTGTGAGTTTGTGAAAGTAATTATATAAAGCTGATGGCAGGGGACAAAAAGAAGTGGGGAGGGGGGGAGGACGTGAGCAGTTTCATCACTTTGACAATGTCTGCAGCTGTGATGTCATAGGCACAAAGATGATAATAAAATTTGGCCAATGTGGTGTCAACTACACCTTGCTCCTTTTGTCTTTTCCCTCGTATAATTTTGTATCCATGTGTGAATCGGCTCATTAGTGGAGGAGAGTGAAAATTGAGGTCAGGGTATTTAAACCTGACCTGTGCAAAGGCCATGCAATGCCTAAGCCCACCGGGGGTTTCACTTCAGAGCCCCAGACCACCCTTGAAGGTGACACCAATTCAAGCCTCATTTTATAAAGGCCTTATTAATTATTGTCTTTATAAGGAGGAGAGCCATATAAAGAAATGTGTCATTCTTAGAGTAGGAGTAGGCAGGAAAAAAAAAAAGAGAGAGGGAGAGAGAAAGAAACAGAAGATCAAAAGAGAGCTTTTTTTTTCGCTTTTGCTTTTCATGCCTCAGAACCTCAAAGGAGGTCGGGGAACAATCAGGCTTAGGGGTCTCGTGTGCTTTCTGGCAATTAGACTCAGCTGATGGGCTGAAAGGGATTGAATGGCAGGGTTCAAGGCCCTTCTCCAGAGCTTCAGACAACAGGCTTTTCCAAAGCAACAGAGCAGCAGACACCACTGAAATAATTTCAAATGGAGACTTACAGCCAGGGATTCATTAATTCACCGGCCTAAACAATTACTGGAACATATAATGTCTCTATATACACTTTGATAAAGACTGTCATCCTAGACCTTCATTTTCCCCATTTTTATTAGGGATTTTTAATGTCAGGTTTGAAAAGAACCTTTTATTTCTTCAATTATCAAATTAAACCTTTTTTTTTTTTTTTCTTTTCTGAGGGGGGGAGGGGAATATAAATTCCAGAATTTTTGTTTTATGGCTACGATTGATTTGAATTACAAGGGGAGACTGAGAAAGTTTTGTAAAGCATCCTTAAACATTCAGTCATAAATAGGATGGGAGCCTGAGTAGTAGGAGATCCCATCCTCCTCCTTCCTCTCTTTAAATAGGGTGGTCTGGGACAAATAGATTTAAATGAGCTTGATGTGAGAGAATTAGCTAATAAGGGACATGCAGCAGAGCACTCTCTAGGCACAGGCCGAATGTCCTGCTAGAATGGTTTGAGCTGAGTAAACTGAATTAGCGATTTAGGAGTCAAAATGTTTTTAAAGTAAGAAAACAGCCTATTACTGTTTTTTCTATTTTTTTTTCCCCTACTATAAGATTAGATGTACCCGGGGGTGAAAGGTTTCAGTTCAGAACTGTGATTCTCTTAGATGTACTTGGGTATATTTTATATGAAGATCAGAAATAGGTAGAGTGATAAGGTCCCTCTAGAGCACTTCTGACAAGGACCAGGTTAGCTTGGTAGAAGGAGCACAGCCCTTGGAAGAAACTGCCCTCTGCTCAGGGCAGCTATAATGTCTTGACAGAAAAAAATATTTCAGCTGAGTATATTTTGATTGGAAAGTAACAGCAGAACATCTCAGAAGTGCTCTCACTTAGCTCCATTCTGTTCCCTGCAGCCGCACCCTGCTCAGATACTCATCCCCTCCAGCCTAGTTGCAATGCAGTGCAGGAGATATATTCTAGCCACATGTTCATAGAGCAACATAAAGTTTTTACTTTTCTTTTAGAGAAGACATCATGCTGGACACCATACTGAAGGCTACTTTAGAAGAATCCATCTTCTTTTAATCACACTGCTTTGTCTGCTTGTTATTGGTGTGGTTCTTCCCTCATTCCCATGATGAAACTCTGTGGATGTTTGCTAATCCCAACCATAAGATAGATATTTCCCATGCAGAAAAACAATGTCAAGAAAGAAGACTGCATATTATGTGATTCACACTAGTTATTATGTGTCTATTTTTATGAATTGTGTTTAAACCACCACTTCATTCTACTGACTGTAGGAGAAACTCAGTTTGAGTAGAAGCTAGGGCTGTATATTTAGGTGATAACACTGTCTTGGAAAGAACAATACTGATAACCCTGGCAAATATTGTTTCAGACTTTCTGCAGGAAGATGACACTGGGAAGTTGTGCAGGGCTTTCAGTCATGATGGAAGGAAATACTTATTTTAATTTGCATGTCTCTTAAAAGATTCAAGATGCTGAGATCCTCAGCATAGGCTTGTAGTAACTATGACTTAGAACCACAGAATTATTGAACCATTAAGTCTGGGAAGACCTTTTAGGTCTTTACGTGCAGCTGTCAACCTAACATCACCATAATCAAGTTCCAGTGTGCCATGCCTATAGTGTTTTAGGAACACCTCCAGGGATGGTGACTCCACGATTTCCCCGGAGCTTAATCCTGACCTTATTCTGGAATTTAAGGAACTAGCTCAATCAAAACGGCTAGACCCAAATGATGTACCTGGGAATTAGCCAAATCCTGAAGCTATGACCAGTAAAAGATACCCATCAACCAAGGCAATGATGAGAATCTACTAGATGTTTACTCAGACCTAGTACACCTGGGGATCTTAGCTTAAATGGGCTGTTTTGGATTCCTATGTTTATAGACGGGGAGAAGGAGTGATACAGAAGGGCAGGGCAGGTTAAAATGAGCTGCTGTGAGTTACTGTGAATAGAGGCCTTTTCCATTACAAGAAATGAGTGCTACAATGGGGTTCATTGAGGGAAGTTGCAGCTCTATTGTACCACCAGGTTTACTTAACAGATGAAACTATCAGTAGAGATTAGAGTTGTCTGTTCTGTAGGTCTGCATAGCATTCATGCCACAGAATTTCCTTCCACCACACACCTCCTTGTGAAATTTTTGGTTTTAGTTGTCTCGTTATCAGACCTAAATTGTTCCTATTTATATTTTGTAACTGGAGTCTCAGGTATATACTGGGTACAGCTTTTGTGTTTTGTCGTGGCCAGAGCAATTCTGCGCAGTATTGGTTTGTGTTGAAAGCATTTTGAGACTATTAATTTATAATCTGTGAAACTCTTCCACCCAGCCTAGACTGTAACAATAGCGTTTCTTACGTCTTTGTGTCAGCTACCTGTTGAACTTGTTTTTGTGACCTCTGCTTAGCTGCTTTGTTCTAAATACAGTCTCTCCCTCTGACGACAGTCTTGTGTTGAAACTCCACCATGGTCACCGTGTCCCTGTTTTCTGAAATATTAATGCTCTGTGCTTGCTGCAAGGCTAGAGGACTGCACTCCAGTATAATTGCATCGCGGTACTGCCCTGTTCTTCCCTTTTGATTGCATTCTTGCATATTTCAGCCTTCTGGATTTAAATTGCATTTTAAATACAAACTAATCAGTGTGCTACCTCAAAATGCAGGAAAGATCTCAAAGAAGGATGTGATGTCCTATTCAGTTACCTCTGTCTTTAATGATGTCAGTCCAATGGCCGTAGGTAATGTAAACGTTATCGGTAGATACTTGTCATGACTGTTCTCCTCACTCTTTGCTTCACAGTATGAGACACGAGTGAAATCACCTTCTCTGAAATGTCTCTCCCTATGGTTTTTGAGACTATTCTTTTAACTCAACACACCAGCCACCTTCAGCTGTAATCTGTCTCTTCCCCACCATTCTGCCTCATTCTCAAAACAAGCCTCTTTGTCCTTGCCCACTGCCCATTTATACCATTCTCAATCAATCTTCATTGAATGCAGTGGTACATCATTAACTTGTCTTCCGGCAAGCCACTTAACCCCCTAAACCCTGGAGCAGATTCATTACATTGCCATCTTCCAGTGAACAGTCACATCCACACTTGACTTAGGCTATTACTTAGTCACACGATTCATCATCCACATGGGTAGTTTTTTTGCTTCTGATCAGATTGGTGTGACAGTATCTGGAGCATATTACAAGGAGATATCCCAAGAAAAAGGCCCTGCTCAGTAAGTTTGTCTACATGTTTAACTCTTACTGACCCTGCTCTTCTCCATTATCACCCACGAAAGACAGGAGCCATTATGTAGCCATTCTTTCTCTGTGGCCACAGCAGCTTTTGACGTGCTCTGAACCAGTGCTGTGCTTTGTATAAAGGATATAATGCAGAATTCACTAGACTTTCATGTTATTTCTTGATTTTACATGATGCTGTCTACTGTTTTTCTGAGTCACAGTATCGTTACCCAGAAAATTTCTAAGACATGACTGTCATGAATAGGACTTTTACACATGGATTTGTATCAGACCTGAGATCTAAAGTGCCTCTCCTTCACCCTTCTGAGGGGATAAATATTAGAACTATCTTTTGTTTCCTTCATTTTAGGAGAGTTGTTTTGCTCATCTTTTACTTATTTACTTTTTCCACTTCATGCCAGTTTGAAAAGGAATTGAGCAGCTGAGGTAGTTCCCTTATTGCTGAAAAGCCCCTCAATAAACCTGAGTTTATAATCCACTGTGCAATCACCAGTCTGACTCTGGTAATCGCACGTCACAGTACCATCACCAAGAAATAACTGAAGAGTGATTATGCAAATCCTGGAGTTCTAATTGGCTAATAATGACTTTAAGACAGAGTACAATGATTCATATGTTGTGTGTTTTTGAGAGGGAAAATCCAAAGTAATTATGTAAATCAGTTGCCTGTGACAACTAGTCAGATGCAAAGCTTTGTTTGGTTAGGGAGAGCTCTCAGTAATGCATCACAACTGTGGAGCATCCCTGTAGTTTGATGCACAGAGGCAGCTCCACTTCAAATGTGTTGGATTCTGTATAGGGACTGATTTAGGTTCTTCCTAGCCAAGTATTATTTCTTGCACTATCCTCCAGGAAGCTTAAACAAGCCTCGAAGCTCACGTATATGTTTAAAGTGATTGTTTAGCCCAGCAGACAAATGGGAAAAGAAAAATCCCAGTTTCTAAAGAAGGATTATAAAGAGGTGATATAGTCCTCCTTCTGTTTTTTTCCATTTTAGATTCTGTCCAGAGCCAAAATTATCCACTGCTAAAGATACTCTTCTTTAGTAACCTTGGAATAAAAGATTCTCATTAGCCTTTCTCCTGCCGTGTTGTCATAGGAATTCTAGGCCTTGTCTTTCTCCATATGGCTCATAGTAATGTTCATTTTATGAAACATTTTGTGTGCAGGATGTAGATTTTTTTGAGATTTATTAGTGAAATTCTGCATTGTCTTTCTCATACTGAAAATGATAACACTTGCCTCATTGATTGGCACTGTTCAATACAAATTCTGTCACAAGCCCTTATTTTATTTAAATTAAGCATCATTTGGGCAGGTTAGTATCATGAAAAAAAAAAAAAAAAATCATATCAAGTTTGTCTCAGGAAACATTTTAGAGTAGGGCACCGGAGAGAAGTTAGTAGACTTCACACCTAACCAGAAAGAGAAGTGTTTCAGCTGTGGCTGTGTAAGCCAGCCAAGGCTTTGGTTGAAGGCACTTCTACCCACTCTTTGTGTGACTCACTGCTTTGATGTCCATCATAAAATATTTCACAGAAACTCTACTTTTATTATGAGTATGTTCTTTATACTAGGCATTGAAAGGACTTTGTTTCTACTGACTTCAGTGGCATACTATGTGCTTAGCTCGGGGTAATAAGTCAGCTTTGTAGACCTATCAGTCCTTTGGCTCTGCAGAATAGTTAGTTCAGAGCCATAAACAAGATGCATAAGACAAGAGTGAGAAGACAAAGTCGTCATATGTTCAGCTTCTGTGCAGACACTGCCTTTCCTATTTCTCCTAGATTGCATTTTGGGCCTCTGTGCAGAACTGGAATAACTTTATAACTTCTATCCATGGATTCCAACAAAGAGTTTCCATTTCCTATAATAAATCGGACAAGGGATGTGGATCCTTTCAGGAGCAGATGAGCTTATATAGAGAAAGCTGGTGTCCTTTTAGTGTTGCTGATACGTTATGATGGAGAGTAATGAATGTGAGAAGGAAGAGAGAAGTGAGGAGGGCATGGGAAACAAAGTGGTGTTTAAATACTTGGAAAAAATATCAGGAGAAGACAAGAAATGAAAAAGAGAGATATCTGAGAAGAGGTGCAGGCTCAGACACTGTTGCCAAGCTCCTCCAGATCAGTGGCAGTTAGTGAAGAAGTTTCCATTGATGCACAGGGAATATTTGAACTATGCTCTTAATCTGAAGTGTTTGTCATCACAAAGTGTAGCCCTGGTGATGCCAAAACATTTTGCAGGCAGGTCTCTGCTCCATCGAATTGATTGTGTAGGTGTTCTTGGATGCCAAAATACTTCAGTCTAAAATTTCCCTCACTTTTTTTATGTTTAAACAACACAACAAAATTAAAACCCAGCTAAACCTATGTGAGTGTTGTAAGAGGAATTAAAAATTGATGTACGTTTTTGGGCTTCTCCATACAAAAGCAATTCAGCAACTGGAAATTAAATGTCCATAAAATTGTAAGTAATGGGGTTTTTTAAACTGAAGGAGGCACATCTCTTTTCACAATTTAGTGACAATGGAGAAGAGATGCAAGAGCTCATTGTGCAGACAGCACAGTGTGATCAGCTTCTAGATCCATTGGATCATGAAAGGAATGCATACATCCCATCACCTTCCTGTAGTCACCATAAAATCCACAGGCTCTGTGAAATGATAGCCCTGCTTTTTGTGCCTTCTCCTTGGAAAGACAAGTTCACCCCTTTTTCTTCCTGTGGAGGGGTTCTGTTTCGTCTTCCACTAGAGATGCTGTTTTTAAGAAAGGAACATGCTGCTTTATAACAGTGTGGGCACTGAGTCCTCCTCTCTTCTTGGCACTGCATGAATAAAGGTGGATGCGGATGTTCCAGCTGGGATTGGCAGGGCACGCTCCTCCCCGGTGTTGGCTTTGCACAGGTGTGAACAGATGTGCCAAATTTCAGGCTCCGCAGCTGTGCCTGGACACTATACTTCCCTCTTGTGAATAATGGCATCCAAACACAGAAGCCATCACTATCTTGGATATTTTAGAACAGGAGGAGTATGAAATGCCCAGACCATGAAGCAGTGTAAAAGGGGCTGCTGACATTTCTGTGCTACTGTGTGACCAGATCACGGTCTGTGGATTGATCCATTCAGCCATGGCCAAGCAACTGTCTGCTAAATCCAATTCATTGCTGTGTGTGGCTCAGTCATGTGCAAACAGTGCCCTGAAACTGGTTAAATTTACAAATATAATGTGCATCTTAAGAACTGAGAAACCTAAAAAGAGTTTAAAAAAAATAACTTTTCATATAACGTTGTTGTGGGTATATATTTTTTCCCCACATTGTTTGTTGAAGAAACTTTTTNGGGGGGGGGAGTAAGTGCTGGTGTTGTTGGCAGAACATAAAGCAAAAAGATGGAGACAGAATGCAGAGAGGTAGAAGAGCTGACTCGTTCATTGTAGTAAAAGGGCTGAAGAGAAGATGACAGGACTCAGGTGGAAACGTGCTGCAAGAAATATTTTTGCACTGGCATACTCCCCAAATTCCCTTGATCCCCTTCCCACGCCCTGCTTCCTGAAGCTCACCCCCACACAGGCTGCACTGCTGTGTACCAGTTTATTGTCCTTAACAGCAATTATGTTTCAATACCGCTTTATGTGTCTGACTTGGAAAAGTCTTTGGATGAAAGTCACAACTCCAATTACTATATTTTCAGCTTGCCACTTAAAATATGATCAAGCATATGGGTGAGCTACACAAAATTTTTCAGCAAACGTTTGAAATCAGAGGCAAAACCTGATTGTTCCATCTTATTAACCACGTCTTGTTTGATGTAGCATGTTTTTCTAACCCGGTATCACTTCCATCCGAAGCCGCACCACAGAGAACACAAAGGTTTCAGTATTGAAGTTGAAGGAGCACTGAAGGGCATCTTACAAATGCTACTTTGTCACCTAGCAGGAGTTCTTGGAAATTTTTCAATGTTTTTCTTTTCTTTTGTGAACGGACATAAAGTGCCTCTTTCAAACCCAGCTAGGGTTTCATTCCTGCTTCTGTGATTCTCTGAGGTGCATTAGTTGAGGCTGGCAAACTTTTAGACTCCAGGGAATACAAAGCAAGATAATCAGTGCAAACTCAGTCCTTGCGGCAACTCTGTTTGGGTGGCTGAGTTTCCTGACAGGGAGTGGGCTGGGGGGGAGGAGAGCAGTCACTCTTACAGAGATGTACAGGAGCGACAAAATTAAAGAGAGAAGAAATCCTTCATTTAAAAAAAAAAATTGGAATAAAGAGAGAAAAGGATCCAGAGCCATTCAGAGACTGGTAGGAGCTGAGAAAGACACTTACACAGGTTTGCTTCCCACATTTTTGCTTCACTCTAAACTTTTATTTATGTGCCTTTTCCTGTGCCACTTTTACCAATGTTTCTCGACAACACATTAACTTCCCTCCCGGTACAATAATCGACTCCAATCTGCTATTATCACGGAAATAGAAGAGGTAAAGTGCCTGTAATAGGATCCAAATCAAATCACTTTCACTTCAGCCAGCTTTTGCTGTGAAGCCGAAGATTCCCCAGGGAGATTCAATACAGAGAAACACCTGCAGACACGAGCTGAGGCCCAGAGATTATATAGAACACGACAGGCCGAGCTTTGCACTAGCATTTCCTTCGTTACAAGATGGTCACATTGGCAGTAATAACCAGAGGCAGGACCTGATAAAGTTGTGACCCATTGGCAAAGCCAGGATCTGACTTTCAGCTGATTTGACCTATCCTGGAGCAACACATCAGTTGACAATTTACTGCAGGAACAGCTATACCTAATTTTTTTTTTCCTCTCCCTGAAGCACTCGTCTTAGTCTTGAATGGTTTTGCATGAGTCTCTGGTTGTGTTTAAGTGCAGCCCAGCCTGAAGAGGAAAAATACATCATTCTCTCCCAGAGGCTAGGAAAGGCCAGACTAAATTGAATTTAATAAGTTTCATGTTTAAGGGAAAATAAACCTAGAATCTTTCCTGTGGCACGAGACACAACTTCAACAAGGGTTGAACTTAGAATCTAAGCACACTGCTGCAACCAGCTTGTGGTGTTAGAGATTTTATGCCTTGTTCTCTGTGATTAGAGTCTAGTAATTCAAACGCTTCCCCCTCCCCCCAATACTTATGCTTTTATGTAAGTACTTTCTATAAATGCTAAGAGAGTCTCTGCCAGTTGTATGTTAGTATTTAATTTCTTATTTGTCTCAGGAAAAAAATAACAATGTCTTAGCAGGATGGAAACAAATCTAAATCCTCTCCATATTTGTCATTTGAGGTTTGACAGGCTTGGCCTTGGTGGTGAAATAACAGCAGTGGTAAAAACGGTAACGAAAACCAAAGAAAAACAGTTATTTATGAATTTTAACAACCAAATGGGACATTTTCTTGGCTCAGAGTTCATGAAAGAGCTCTGCTCCCGTTTCCACTTTGAAATATCTCCTACCAAGTATTCCAATACCTATGCTGCTGCTGCAAATATTATTCTGTACCTCACAGTATGTCAGATTCCTCATGTACTGTGTACATGGTTTCTTTGAGTACATACTGACCCAATGTGTGCATAATAGGCAGAAACCACTGTTGGTAGCCTTGGCTTCCACTCCAGTATAATTATTAATAGAGAGGTAAGAAAATTTTAAAATATTGATCTTAAACTGACATAAAACTCAAAAGCAGCAGGTCAAGGAAAAAAAGTTGCATGAAACTTGACTTGCTCTGTAGGAGGAGTGTGTTCGGGGAAGCTGAAATAATAGCAGACAAAAGCATCTTCTACAATGAGCTTGTTCTGAAAAGTGTTAATGTGATCTTCTATCATCTCCTCATCTCTGCAGTGTCTCAGCACCTTGGTACATTAGGTAAAGAGGGTGAGAGATGTCATGTAGAGTTTGCTCCTAGGCTTCTTTTTCCTCATGAAGAGAACCGTTTTTTCATGAAATGTATGTTTGTTAAGATTTAGTTCAAGCATATGCTGTAAGGCTGGTATTTCTCATGGAGCAGCAAATGAAAACAGCCAGTTGTCTTGCTCCTCTCCTGCAAGATTTACCCAAAAGCTTTTGTTACTATTAAAAAAAAATTAATTTTTTTTGTTTTAGAAAAACCTTTCTGAAAGAAAGGAGCTAGGTTTGTAAAATGTGTTTTGACTCCATATTATGTTCCATTACAAGTCACACTAATGTAATATATAAAAAAAACATATGTTAAACACTAACGTGGGATCAAAACTCCTGCTGTGAGAGATATGGAAGTCACATTATCTTGTCAACTAAAATGCACATTCATAATTGCTAAATATGAGCCAGAGTCCCAAGTCAAACATTTGTTCACTGAAATCCAAACCCTGATTTTATGGTTCAATTGCAGCTGCAGTTGCAAAGGGGCTTTGGAAAACTGTAAGGGAAAGGGAGAAAGTATTTCAGTTATGGGACATCAGAATTAAAGATGGTAGTTTGTAAGTTCGAAACTGAAAATATTAGGTCAATCTAGTGTTCCTGTACAGTGAGAATATTGCAAACAGCATAGCCCTGTGTCCTTAATCAGGTATGGGACTCCACAGAGCACTGCAAAGCAAATAAGGGAAAGGCTGAGGGGTACCTGAGTATGTTTGAGGGTGGAGTATTAGATAGTGAAAAACTTTAAATAATTGCTTATTCAATTCTCTGTGCAAATCAAAGCTTTGCATGCAGGAAAGCAGAGGTGAGGAGAAGTGGAGGAGGAAGGAAAGAATTAGGTCACTGTCAAAACATCTTTAGCTTTGCCCGATGAAGCAGAAGTTATAAGCTATACAAAAATAATCACACTTTTTAATAAAACCCTATGTATTTCATGGCCTGAAATTAAACAGTTCCTTAAATTTCAGGGCTTCTCTATGACTTAAGCATAAATAAATAAATGACATAATTCAAGTAAAATGTAAATGAAATATCACTGTGAAATTAAAAATCCATATGACAGACCACTGTTCTCTGTCTAGCTTTCAGACTGAAAGCATCTGACTAACTCAATGGGATTCTGTGAGTCTTTTGGTCAATCCAAACATGCTTTCTTTGGTATAAAAGATTACTCTATCTAACTTCAGCTTTTTGTAGTCAGTTTTTGTGAGAGAACCTTTGGCTTGCAGCTATGTTGTATCAGTTACAGTCTAATATTTCATATGTCTGAAAGCAGTAAGCACAGACCAAGTCATGCAGATGCATGCTCCTC
>VWYK01084730.1:664-12937 GCA_013399775.1 Semnornis frantzii | reverse complement strand
GAAGTTCTTTACAGTGAGGATGTGTAACACTGGAACAGTTTGCCCAGGAGGGTTATGGATGCTCCCTCCCTGGAGGTGTTGAGGCCAGGTTAGATGAGGCCTTGAGCAACCTTTTCTAGTGGGAGGTGTCCCTGCCTATGGCAAGGGGTTGGAACTGAATGATCTCTGAAGTCCCTTTCAGCATAAACCATTCTATTATAAGATTCTAACTTCTTCATCATGAGGGTGGTGAGACACTGGAACAGGTTGCTCAGGCAGGTGGTAGAAGCCACATTCCTTGAGATTTTTAAGGCCAGGCTCTGAGCAACATGCTCTACTGTGAGGTGTTCCTGCCCATGTCAGGGGTGTTGGAATTAGATGTTCCTTGGGGTCCCTTCCAACCCTGACAATTCTATGATTCTATGAATAAGCATCGAAATATCATTTTTAGACATTTCTAGATAGGTTTCCTTCTGATTAGAACAGTTGTTAGTTTCATACTAAGATTACTCTGTCTCACATCAGACTCAGGAGTGAGACACAGTGGATGCCTTCCCTTGTTAACCAGCTGTTCTTTGGGGAAGAGGGAACAAAACAAAAAGGGGCGCCGTGGCTCCAAGATTTTCAGAGCTGAACAATGCAGCCTGTAAAGCCTCCAAGCTGTAAAGCCCCTTGAGAGGACATCTAAGTAAGCATTCATGTTCATTTTTACTGAAAAGCCAGAGTGTCTGTTGCAGCTGCTTTGGCCATTTCAGTCTCTGTAAATGCTCCGTTATTTTCCAGATTTACAGGTTGCTTGTGTTTGAGCAAGCAGCTGAGAAGGCTTTTTCGTGTGTGCGTCTTTTGAGTGTGTGTCTTTCTTCCTCTTTGAGGGAGGAAGAAAATAGTATGAAGCAAGATAGGAAGGGGAGAATTAAAGGGAACAAGAACCTATCCACATTCTGTCATAAGGAAACACAATTATTTGCTTGCTGCATAAGCCTGCCTTACACAAAACTATAGTGCTGACACTGTGCTGCTAATGTCTAAGAACTGCACCAATTGAATAAGCTCATACAACAGCTTATGTTGAAAATTTAGACTCACTTCCAATTTCTGTGGCTTGAATGACTCGTTTCAATACATTTAGATTGAAACAATGTAAAGAACATCCAAAAGAATTTTAAACCAGTTTGGGATGAGAATAATTTTCATACAAAAGATGGTGGTTGGGTTGTTTTTTAAGTCTATTGCTTGGCTTGCATAGGCTCATTTCAAACAACATCAAGCAGTGTACTGAGAAGAGCAAAAAGAAATACATGTTAAGACATTTTGAGTGTGCAGTTTTTCAGAAGTGAGAAGTATAGTGTAGCATAATGGGAAGGGGAATAAATAATCTAGCACATAAAAGCAAAACAAATTAAAACAATCCAAATAAAACAAGATCGAAACAAAAAAACCCACCCCAAGCTAACAAAAAAAACCAACGAAAAATCACTAAGGCATGTCCAAGCTTCAAAGAAGTTTGATAAGTAAGAATCCACAATAAAGTTAATTCATTGTTCTTTCATTATTTAACAGTTAGAAAAGTGCATATGGAGAATCACATCATGTAATTGTATGGCTACTGCTAGTTTACTTCTCTGAAAACAGTGCTGAGGAATACCTGTATCTCAAGAGATGTGAGCAAAGCAAAAAACTTCAATATAAAATTTTATGGTTAAAGAAGAGAAAGCTAACCACCATTTGTGCTAAAGACCTGTATTGTATTTCTTTGACATTTCCACACATCTACTGGATCTTAGTATTGGAATTTCTACAAAAGCACTGCCAATCCATTTTAAAACTCACTTCCTTGGGAGATGCCCATTAATTCATACCAAGATTTCCTTTTTCCTCAGCCCTGCCTACTTCTAAGTTTCAAAGATTGCACAAACAGCCTTGATTTCCCCCCAACACAACAATGAAAAAAGAAAATTGAAAGAGACACACTTCTAACCTTCTGTGCCCTAGTTCTAATATGCACTGAATCCCGCAGACTTTTTGGACATCTTGTTGAGCATAACCTGATATCTACATGAAAGGGGCTTCCCTGTTTTAACTGGGAATGGTACCACTCTCACCAGTCTGTGAGCAAAGCTGAGGGGAGATAATTTTCTATGGAGAAGAATTCAGTATACGACTGGCCAGAAAGCTGTTTTTCTTTTAAGAACCTATCATGATGGGCTGACTTCACTCTATCCAAAGGCTGAAAAACTGTAATCAAACACAAAATTTACTGAGGAGGGGAAATTATATTAAACATAAAAGCACGTAGTCTGTACTGCAAATTTCATTTAACTATATCACCAGGAATTCAGGTGAGAAAGGGTGATTCTTGTATTTCTTCTAAAGCTTACACTCCAGCTTTGCCTTTTGGGAACTGTGTTACACAGGTTTCCCTAAAGAACTTTTTCTTCGAACCAGGTGCAAACACTGATTCCACGATTTCCATATGTATCATCACTTGAGATCTAGAACGGACCTTGCAGCCATATCTTCTAGAATCATAGAATAGTAAAGTTGGAAGGGACCTCAAGGATCATCTAGTTCCAACCCCCTGACATAGGCAGGGACACCACCCACTAGTACAGGTTACTCAAGGTCCAACCTGGCCTTGAACACCTCCAGGGAGGGAGCAGCCACAACCTCCCTGGGCAGCCTGTTCCAGTGCCTCACCACCCTCACTGTAAAGAACTTTCTAACATCCAGTCTAAATCTCCCCTCTGTCAGTTTAAATCCATTACCACTCGTCCTGTCTAATGCCTACAGGGTATCTGGAACTGTACAGGAAGGCATCTTCTTTGTGTGACTCACGCCTTCCTTTATATAGCACCAAAAGTCATTGAGAAGAGATTTGTGCCAAGTTTGCAGTTTTACTTCCTCTAAGTTTGAAAACCAAATACTTGCATGTTTCTCCCCTTTAAAAATAATTTATGAAGGTCAGTAGTGACTGTCAGAAGAAAATGCTGCATCATCCTGGAAAAGTACAAAAAAATAGAATGTGTCAGTAGTTTTTGTTTGCCATACCTAGTGGACTTGGTATGGCAAACAAAAAAATATGATTGCATGTGCAGAAATATATATATATATATGAGATACACCTGCTATGAAGACACTTGATACCCATATCCAAGGGGATGCAGTTAAGGAAATGGAAGATGACATGAATTAAAGGCAAAAGGTAAAAGAGGGGGAAAAAAACTTAGCCCGAACAACATTTGGAATACTGGAACAGTTACTAAGAGGAAGGATGGCTTGTCCCTGTGGCAGAAGGTGCACAGCATGTGTGCTTTGCTGTTAGCTAAAGTGCTGAATTTTGAATATAGACTAAATAAATGGGAAATCACTCGAAAGTCAGGTAAAGAATACAGCAATGATGCCAGAGGACAAGTGACCACTTGGGAATTCAGCAAATAAAGAGGTTAGAGTCATTTCAATGAGGAAAAAAATGTTGCGTTTTTCAGAACTGCGTCTTTTGGATGCAATGCGAAAAGAAGGTCTAACAAACCTGAGAGAAAAATCTGTATGCTCAGCCACTAGCTTTTCCTTAAGGGGAAAACACATGAGAAATTTGGTATTTTAACATGCCTTACATTCAGCAGAGGAGAGGAGTTTCTCCTTACAGTGAAGCCTAGGGAAATACTTTTTTGCAAAACAGTTTACATCAAAAGACAACCAGAAAAGCAGTTAGGAACTCACACTTCTCCTGTGTCTGCTGTCTGCAATACTAATCCTTGCCAACCAATCAAAAAAAAAAAAAAATGCCACCAAAACCAACTCACCAAACACATCCACAAACCAGAAAAATCCTACAAAGTTAAAAATAGCAAAGCAGCACAAGCAAAAGGGCTCATAGACAACTGAGAACATTTATACTGTCCTGGCATTAGTAAATCTAAAAAATACCTGTCACAAGAAAAATCACTCAAAGTATCAAAAAACTAAAAATCCTAAAGAAAAAACATCATCATCTTTGACTAAGAAAACAAATAAAAATCAAAACATCAATCTATTTCCTTAAAAGTTACCATTTGTGGTAGTGTAAAGCTTGTTGGAATATTCTAGTAAGAGAAACTGTTACTTTCCTGAAAGTTCAGTGCAGAATCTAAGAGAAATAAATCACAAAAAATTGGAGGAGAGAAACCTTTAATATGCCATACCTCTCCCTCTGACTTTGAATTTTTGTCTGACTCCCCATTTCAAGAAATCATTGCAGAGTAAAAAGATTGGCAAATACTAGCAAGCCTCATGTAAGAGCTAAGCCTTGTATTTTCTGCACACTCAGCACCAGACCCTCAGGCTATAGTTGTTATAGCAACTAGTCTTCAATGATCTTACCACAGTCCTGTGCTTTAGGGAAGATGTCACCCCTACACAAGAAAGAATGAAGAGGGCATTTCATATTAATGTACAGCTACATAAGACAAAGGGTAATGTGTAAGTGCGTGACATCACATAGAATTGTTTTCTGTTAACTTTCTTTTGTTCAGCCTTACAGTGGTATCTCAGGTAGTCTTCCTTTTTACCTACCAATTATTTATATAAGATAATAAATTACAAGATATACTATAATAATAGGCTAGCAACAGTAATAGCACAGAAATTGACATTGCTTTTACAAAAGTTAGTGTCCAAATCATCATTCCTTTCTTCAGCCTTTTCTTGGTTTGAGTTAGAATTGAATAGAATCATAGAATCATAGAATGATAAGGTTGGAAGGGATCTCAAGGATCATCTAGTTCCACCCCCCTGCCATAGGCAGGGACACCTCTCACCAGCACAGGTCACTCAAGGCCTCGTCCAACCTGGCCTTGAACCCCTCCAGGGAGGGAGCATCCACAGCCTCCCTGGGCAACCTGTTCCAGTGCCTCATCACCCTCACTGGAAAGAACTTCCTCCTGACATCTAGTCTAAATCTTCTCGTCAATGTTTTTACTTTTCAACTCAGTTTCTTCTAAGTAACTGTACTTTCTGTAATTTATAGCATGTTTTTGCAGACAGTGCCTGCTTCCAGCAGTGATAATGCCTCATGTGTCTGGTTAGTACCGAGGACTGGTACTAAATATTATGTACTCTGTTGGGGGTGCAGAGGGAAAGTCCACACCTGCTGGGAGGAGTGAACAGTTTGGGTGACCCTAAACTGACCATTGAGGCATTCCATTACACACATGTCATATTCAGTATAAATCTGAGAGTCTAGCGCTCTTCACTTTCTCTTCTTCAATGGCTGATGTCTGAGAAGGACTTTGTTCTAATTTTGATTCCAAAACATGAGTTCCTGAATCTGGTTCCTTTCTGCCATTGAGCCCAGTCTGGTACTTCAGACACAGCACCAGTGGTAATGGTGATTAATTGCTGTCAGGAGGGTTTGGTTTGATGTTGCTTTTCTATGTATTTATCTACATTTTAATTATTTTCATTAAAGCTGTTTCAGTCTTTATTTCAAATTCATAAGTCTCTCTCCTCTACTCACTTTCTCTTCCTTTTGGGAGGGGAGACAGTGTCTGTCACTCATTCAGGGTCTGTTGCTCATTCAGTGGCAGGCCCAGCCCTAACCCTTGATAAACACGTGTTAGCATTTGCTTCAATCTAGAAGCCCAAACCAGCATTCTTCAGCCAGACCCTATTCCACAACCTCCCCAGTCCAACTGAAATGAGACCCTGTTGGTGAAACACTGAATCTATAAGTCTGAGTAAATGGATGAAATGGTCTTTTGTCCTCAGCCAGGGAGGCAAAAGCACTGAGAGTGTGCCCACAGCCCCATGCAGCAAGGTCCCACTCTCCCCAACACTCCCAGAAAGGCAATGTTGGGTAATAGACAGGAGAAAGATCATATGTAGCAGGGAAAGGTAGGCAAAGGTCAGCAGCACAGCCCAAGCCATGCTGTGAGTGAGGAAGAGAGTAACTGCAGCAGGTTGAAAGCAGAGATCTCCTGATAGTAGTTACAATCCCCAGGGTGCTTTATTGGCCAAAATAATACAACTTTTCTCCAAGCACTACCAAGGTCTACTTATACTGCATCAAGACAGCATTAAGACAACCTTAGGTTCTACCTAAGCAGTACTATAGGAGGTCAACTGGTACATTTAGGAGGTAATAATTTATTGTCACTTCCACGGGTCTTCCTGTATCACTGCCAGATTTTATGAATTGGTTGGAAGGGTTTGAGTTTGGGGTTTGGGGTTTTTTTTGTGTTATCTTTTTGGTTGGTCATTTTTACTTCTTTTTCTGGTTTTGCACAGGGGATAGAAGGAAACCTTCCAGTAAACCAACAGTAAAAGACCACAGTTAATCTTGCTCTTCATTTGAGCTCAGGAAAGAACAGCTGCTATTTTACTTCCTTTATTTTTATGAGAAATTCAAGGAGTTTTCACATTACATACTAATCTGTTGCACATAATTACTGCTATTCCATTCAAATGTCTCATTAGGGGCAACACTGACCCTTTAAAAGTAAAGTATTTATCCTCCACACCAAGTACAAAGTTTCTTGTCCATATGCATCTTTATTATTTCTTGATCTTGAAATGATTATCGTATCATGCATAGCAAATGCAAGCAATTCCACCCAGGCTGTGCTCTCCTTATGAGGAAAGGCTGAGGGAGCTGAGGCTCTTTGGCTTGCAGAAGAGGAGACTAAGAGGTGACCTCATCAATGTTTATGAATATGTAAAGGGTGAGTGCCAGGAGGATGGAGAGAGGCTCTGCTGGGTGACAAGGACAATGACAGGACAAGGGGCAATGTGTGGAAGCCGAGGCATAGGAAGTTTCATATAAACATGAGGAAGAATTTCTTCACTGTGAGGGTGACAGAAGACTGAAACAGGCTGCCCAGGGCAGTTGTGGAGTCTCTCTCTCTGCAGATATTCACTGTCCATTTGGATGCATTCCTGTGTGATCTGGTATAGGTGATCCTGCTCTGGCAGGGAGGTTGGACTAGATGATATTTTGAGGTCCCTTCCAGCAGCTAACCTCTGTGTTTCTGTGATATTCACCACATACAAATTCTTAGATTGGTTTTAACCTCCATTTGGATCACACCCACAACCCAGTTACGCAACCCTCAGATAGTGTGCAGAGGTGTGAAGTAGACTTTTTTGAGTCATCCTCACAGAAATGGGCATGTCGTTGCTCAAGACACTCAAGTTGAGGAGGTTGGGAGCTGTGAAGACACTCCACAGCTGGACCACATGCTCTCGGTAGCTCAGCCCTCCCTGAGCTCCATCACTACCTCCACAAGCACCACCTCCAGCTGAACTTGCTGACACTTCACCATCACAGAATTATGCTTCAGTTGCTCTTACTTCTGCCAAGCCAGATCAAGTCTACTTAGAATGAAGTTTTCCATTCTAGAGTACTGCCTGAGGCTCAATTCTTTCTCAAACTATCAAGCTTGGCTGGCTCACCTATTTCTGAGAATAGAGTGAGGAAAAAAAAAAAACATATGTTGCTAACCTCAAAACCAAACATATCCCCACCTTCCCCAAATAAAATACCCCTTTTTGGTCCTGACACTAACACAGAGGGCAGAAACATATCCAAGTCTTATTCCATGGGGGAAGGATAGAATATAATCCTTTAAGTGTCAAGCGGCTCCAGTGTAATTGTGAAAGCTATCACCAAGCTATTTAAGTTCAGGAGTGCTTTGTATTCAGCCTTAATACTCCTTTTACACAGAGATACAACTTTTTTGGTTATAACATGTAAAACTATTGTGTAGTGTTTCATATGAGATTGAAGGCCAGTATTAATATACATATTTATTTGTCTTTATATTAGTTGTATATAAGTATATTCTGTTTTAATACACAGTTAGAACCATAGCCAAATTCAGAATATTATTGCTCTCCCTTTGAAAGAATTTGCCTTGACTTAAGTGTTGATACTTACCAAGAACTGAAACAGTTGTTAAGCTACAGGACACACACATTCAGAAGCATGCATGTGTAGGTGATTTGTATGCTTCAGAGAGCTTCCCCTGTAATCTTTCAAGAAATCAGACAGCTGCATTCTCTGCCAGCCAGTGTAGTAACAACATGGGAGCTAAAAGCTCAAAAGGACCCTAGTTTCTGCCACTGCATGCAGGGTCAAGACTTGCCTTTTGAAACTGCAGCAGCCAAATATTTTAAATGCCAGAAAATGACCAAAAGAAGCAGAGAACACTACTGCTTGCAAATTTTACACCCTATCTGAAAGAATGTCCAGTTGTTTCAGCTTTTCTCAAAAAACCACTGCTTCAAGAGTTAGTTTGAAAGTGGTTTCTCTGTGTGCAACCACTTGCTCAGAGGGGAGCCATTACCTGTTTTGGACTTCTGGGGTCTAGATTACAATAAACAATTACATACTTTCTCAAGAACAATTTTCATTAAGGTTAATATTGCATGTTTGAAAGATTACGGTTATCCTGTAACACCAGTGTACGAGCCGGAAGTCAATACAGTCATGAGCACAGCAGGCTGTTGCCTAGAGAAAGAGGCTGATGTACGTGGCAAAACAGCCTTCCTGCCCAATCTTGTTTATGCCACAGCCCCAGAGAGACCTACAGATATTGCTGCAAAAAGCAGGGTAGGGATCAAAGGGCAACAGCTGGCCTCACATATGCAGACGTGTCAAACAAAGCACTCTCCAGACAGTCCCATCCCTCGAGTTCCCCAGTAGCTGCAGTAGTAACACAAGGCTAGCTTTCCAGAGCTCTGCCCCCTGACCTGGTGTACCAGCTCCAAACTATTATTCTTCCCTTGCCCACACGGGGAAAGATACCTGGCTGGACTAGCCACAGGTCTCTACTTGTAGTCACTTGTCACCCTCATACCCAGTCAGCAGCTTTGCTGGCTCCAGATCACAGCAGTTCTAAGCAGCTTAGTCTGGGGCAACATTGCCTGATAACAACAGAAGGATTCCCGTACCTGGCTTCAACAACATCCCCACAACTGCCAAACTGGTGTAGTTTTGCTTTTCTATCTTAGTTTTCACTACGACAAATTTTAAATTAATCAGCATTTACTTACAAGACAAAGCAATGTCAGCAGTGGCCATGATGGACCAACATAAACAAAACCAGAGGCCTCACAGAATGAAAACCTAGGTCTTCACAGACTGAGCCAGGGTGGCTGACTTTGACAACTGAGGCAACCTGTACCTTCTCTGTGTCAGATGTAGGAAAACCCTTCCACCTACATGCTGCGCACATCCCCTTATTAGTAGGTTATTTGTAATATAAATCACAAGAGGAAACACACACATCCACTCAAAACAAGTCTACAACTGAATTGTCATGCCTTCTACACTTTCAAATGCATTTGGAGAAGACTATGCCTGTCTTTCTCTAATAGTGTTCTAGTCATGACAGAAGCAGACCATTTGCCAGATCAAGCACATTTAAGCATCTCGGCAAACGTGCCCTGCAATAGTCACCACTAAAATTCCTCATGCTCCTGAGGGATGACTCTGTACTGACCAATATCACCATCAAAGACAGGAACTGTGATGCTGGATGTCACAGCAGGCCTGTGCACGCAGGGAGAGATGATTTGAAAACTCTCATTAAGGCTTTCAGCTCCTCCCTAAAACTGACCTGCAGCATCAGGATATAGCAGTCTCTCAACTCAAAAAACTGCCTAGGTCACTCACGGCACAATAGACAAGAAGCATGCATATGATAATGAAAGCTACTCATACAGATGTGTGTCAAATACAGTGCTTTATAAAATATATAATAAAAACCAAACAACACTGGAAACCTTACAAAGATCACAAGATACCTTGCCCATGTGTATGATTCAGATGTGCAAATGCACAGAAGCACACCTGAGAGGTCTGCATGGTCAGATTCCTTTGGTCCTCTGTATCTTTTCATCTGCTCTTCTTTGTATCAGTGATTCAGTCATATATACTCTAAAGACAGAAAAATCTGTTGATGGAAATGAGGGAAAGGCAGAGACATTTATCACAAGCTATGGGAAAGCAATAGTCTGCCAATGCTGCAATCATTACCAAACAGTTTTTCACAACACTGAAAAAAAATTTCAGATCCTCACTTTCTCCTACAAAGAACATAGACATTTCCATAAATCATACAATCAGCATTTACAGCACCAGATCTCTGCAAGAGTGCTTCAGCTGAAGACTTAGTTTGTTTTGGTAAGTGCTTTTCTCTTATTAGCAAAGATTACATGTCACTCTTTAAACAGTGAATCTCTAATTACCCATTTTTAAATAAAACCTATTTTACTCTGCCAGAATGCCATTCAAATCAAATTGGTTTTCACTAGGTTTTTATTTCCCTGCTGACTCAATTACTGAGTTATAGTTTACCACAAGCAATGATTTTCATATCCATTCCTTAAATCAAACAGCTTATGTGATCTTGCATTTTCTGCGCATACCTATTTCATAAAGCATCCTAATTCAATGTTATTACACTATAGGGGGAATTCCCCCCAATATAGGGGGAATAATGCCTTTCTTCCTCTACAGGACTGTTTCAGACAAAGCTTTCAGAACAAACTGAGTTGCACAGGTAAGTTTACATGGAAGGACACTCACACCTTAAGCAGCTGTCCTTTTTTGGGGAAGACAACAATTCTTCCTAAGTTCAGTACGGAACAAAGCTCTGAGATGTACTATTGCCAACTAATTTTTGCTACTCCTAAAAAAAAAAATTCCTATGAACCACTGAGTAATATTGTGATCTTGAAACACAGTGTGTCAGTTTTCAGTAACTCCCCAAGATAAAGTTATGTTTTCAGCACAGTCAGCGATGGCTTGACTCTGAAGCAACCTCTCACATGCATATAAAGAACCACGCACATGTATAGAACCATGGAGAGCTGCTGGTGCCTACAGGCATAGCAAACTCAGTAACATGTGATAAGATGTTTGACAGCTGCTCCAGCACATAATATTGAAAAGCAAGCTCTGAAGGAGATGTTCACTGCAATGATCAAATCTGATGTCATTCTTCAGTAGACACATTTTCCCAGAAAACACAGCATCACCCTGAGGTCTGATCTGGTTACCTATTTTAAGGAATTTGTCAATTTGGGACATTCTTGTGTATACAGAATTGCAAGCACGTTCTTTTGGCTACTTAACTGCACCCACACCTGAACAATGTTCAGGTAGGATAGCCACCTGGTAGGCCACTTTAGAGTCACAAAAGAAAGAAAGGAGTCACAGGTCCTTTTCAAACCTTGCTTCAAAAAGATATTGGTGTGACAGTGGGCAATTTAGTAAAGGAAGAAATAATTATCTGAACTCCATATCTGCCTATTGCAGAAGAAACAAAACAAAACAGAAACCCACAAACAGTCAAAACTCGCACACAAACAAATAAAACAACAACAACAACAAAAAAAACCCACACACACAAAAAAAGCAAACCTAAGCCCTCTAAACAAATCAACAAAACCAGGCAAAACTAAAATACCCATTAATTCTTCCCAGTCACCATTCAAAGACACAGTTCACCTAATTCATCTTCTAATTAGGGGATACTACTTTTGTTCACTACAATGCTGCCTCCTTTCATGAAACAGTGATTAAAAGAAGGAAAGGAAACAAAATTCTCAAGACTAACTAGCTGTGGTAGAATTAGGAGATTTGGTGTTATATAGGTTATTGATTCCTGTGACAGAAATCAAAGCACAAGACCAGTCTGAGTCAAGTTTCTGTCCTAATATGTTCATGCACTCACTTGCATGCATACGTGACAGAGGGCAGGGTCTAGTCACTTGTTTTGTGGTACCTCCCTTTCCTAGCATTTAGAAAAAGGCTTCTACAAACTGAATCAGCATATAACTCTCAGGAGGACTGCAGATGTTTTCACCAATTTAATTTTACTTCACCACAAATACAAACAGTGTTGAAAAGTAAAAGGTACTCCATCTACATCCAGGAAAATAGCATGACCTGTTAACACAGGAAAGTATGTCAATCCTTTCCAGTAGCTCCTTTGTGTGGCACCATAGAGATACCGATTTGACAGAGCAAGTTGCTATAGCACTCTCAAGACTAGCAATGACCTACTGCCATTTGCATGTTAAATTACGCTCGTCATCTTCTTGGTTGCACTCATCATCACTTTATCATTTCAAACCACTTCCAGCATCTACGTTAAAATGAAATCTAGCATAATTCAACTTTTTCTTGCACTTTAGCTTTTAATCGATTGGGTGCTTTCAGTTCTATATAGAAGCATATAACAGAAAACTCACAATAATTATTATACCCCAGTGGAATTAAGAGCATTTGATCAGATATTGTCAGCAGTA
>VWYK01084712.1:0-14215 GCA_013399775.1 Semnornis frantzii | reverse complement strand
CCCAGTATAGTGCAGGCGATTTGGAGGAGCAAGAAGCTGTCTGCATACTCAGAAGTAATGACATGGTAACATGTTTGCCACTACCACTGCTCTGCAGCAAGTGTTTTAAGATAAAATTATTCATGCTTGTGGTTAGACTGAAATTCTCTTAGTCCAGACCTATATGTAAATTTCATCATCTCAGAACTTCAAAAATGTGGGTTGTCATTTTATGTTGATTATAATGATACAAGAAGGGAAACCTTTTTTTTTTATTTTAAATTTCTTCATAGTACTCTTGAATAATGGAAGTCACATGGCTTGTTTTTATTTTATTAAAATTTGTAAATAATGTTTTTATCTTATTATTTCTGGTACAGGGATTCACAGCTGAATTGCTTCAGCATATGGCTGTATGAATATGCTCTACTTGATGCTTGTGACTTCAGGTTTATTGGTTTTTTGTATGTCCAGTGTTCAGAAGAGGTAACTTAAATGCTCTGGATGAAGCTTCTCCAAGTATCAGGATGATTTTATGGAAAATCATGTATCAAATTTACTTGTGGTCCTGGTTTACTTTATGTAAATGCATAGTGAAAACAGTGGTACTTTATGTAGTGCTGGCAAGTTGAACAGCAAACTAATGGATTCACTTAGAGGTGATTACTGGTAAACAGAATCTCGCAAGGGTAGCATGAACAAACAACGGAGTCTTTCAAAATCCAGATGGAGCTACCTTTTGTAGATGGTAACGCCTACTGCTTCCTCTCCCAGGCATGACATTGCAATGGATTTGGCATTTACTAACTGTTTAGAATGTGAGAGAAGAACAGACAGAAGTTTGAAGTACATCAAGAAGTAGGTTAGGAAGTTCTGTGTCTGTATTAAGTCGGGCATGCGGTGCATCGGATAAGGACTTTAATCTGTGGGCTCTGCGGTGATGTCATTTGCTGCCCAGTCCTACTTGTATGACTAAGGCGTATTGCATCTGATTTTGGCTTGTGGCATGAGACCTTTAATAAATGCAGAACTGTCCTAAGAAAACATCCCAAGCAAAAGCCAAAGGAGTTGTCTAAGTTTGGGTGGGCTTCTGATGTCAGAGAAGAATGTGCCCAGCGGTTGTGGAGTGAAGAGCAGATTTAGGGAGCTGATTTGTAGGTGTTTGTGTTGGCTTGGTGCTCTGACATTCCTCCTCCTTGCACCAGTTTTCAGCTGTGCTTCTACTCAGCTCACCAGGTTCCTGAGGAATGTTCTGGGGGCTTGCTTCACTGCTTCCATAGCTGTCCATACAGAAACACTTGACAAATGCTCACTCAAATACAGTCTGCTTTCATGTGTTCACTCAAATTTATTCTCAGATGTGGTGCCTTGCAAGGTATAGGTAAGGCCCAGGAATACAGAAAAGCATTTAAAAAGGCATGAAATAGGTTTGCTGGAATCTTGAGTGGTAGTTTTCTCTCTTCATTTGTTATTATCTTTTAGTTTGTTTTGTTGTGTGTGTTTCAGTTGGTGGTTTGTTTTTTAACAGTGTATCATTGTGAAAATGCTACCTTCTACACGAAAGCAGTCTGACCCTATATCTCTCATCACCCAATAAATCACTCTACTCATAGCATTGGTTGTAAAATACCACATTTCTTAGTTAAATAACTGTACATCTTTAAAGGCTTTGGAACTGAAAGCTTTGGTGCATCATCTTTCTACCAAAAATATCTTTGTGTGCTTTTAGCGTTAATAATTCACCATCCTCTGGCAGATTCCTGGCTTTGCAGAGTTGGGCCTTCTTCACACTCAGGAATTCAGGTTACGAAAGCTCAGTGACAGAGAGCTTGTGAAGGAAGACTAGCAGGGCAGGAGCCCCAGTGGCCAGTGCTGCACTGGGACTGGTGTTTCAAAGCCAAGGTTGCAGCTCTGCAAAACAGGGGTGCCAGACACAATTTAAGTGGACTGGTGTAGATCTTGAGTATCCTCTGCCAGAAGCAGTCCTGCTGCACTATACTGGAAAACCAGTGCCTCCAACCCTATGAAACTACTGGCTATAGCAGTGGTGTTGCTGTTGGAGGTCTGTCCATGTGCAGCACCTCCACAGCTGAATGAAACCCTGTGTCTCCACTGGCAAGAGGAGGGGTATAGGTGGTCTTTGTCAACATGTCTTACATTTTCCTAAGCCCTCTGGTGTTAATAAATTGTATTCTGTTGCAGGTTAAAATGTGTGAATCTTGATTAAAATGTGTGAATCATTCTATGATTCTATGGTGATGAAATCAAGGTGCTGTATTCCTTATATAGCCTTTAATTTATAAAATATTCTAGTCTACCAGTGGTCCCTTCTATCCCTGGAATAGTCTCCATATGCTTTGTTGCCTCAGATACCAGATAAGTTTTTATTCCTTGCTGAATCAATTTTGGAGAGTTTTTCTGGCTATCTGGCATTCTCTGCTCGAGATTCAGTGGAAGTAGTTCAGCAGACACACATATATGTCCCATGTACAATATTAGAGCATTTCTAAGATATTAGATGTTACAGGCCTGAGAATATTTACTTAGCGATTGAGATACACTGATTATAGAATGGTAGGGGTTAGAAGGGACCTGTGGAGATCACCTGTTTCAATCCCCTCTGCTAAAGCAGGTTCACCTAAAGCAGGTTGCACAGGACCAAGTCCAGGTGGCTTTTGGGTGTCTCCAGAGGAGACTCCACAGCCTTTCCAGGCAGCCTGTTCCAGTGTTCCCTCTGTAATCCTTGAAGTAAAGAAGTTTGTACTTCTGTTCAGGTGGAACTTCTGTGTTCTAGTTTGTGCCCATTGCCCCTTGTCCTGTCACCAGTCACCACTGAAAGAGTGACCCCATCCCCCTGACCTGCACTCTTTAGATACTGAGAAGCATTGATAGATCCACTCTCAGTCATCTCTTCTTTAGGCTACACAGCCCCATGTCTCTCATCCTTTGCTTGGAAGACAGATGTTCTAAAGAGAGATGCAGTGAATGTGTGATTTTGTGCCCTGTTGAAACCATTTAACATGTTTACATGCTCTCTTGTATATTTTTGATGTCTAATTTTAAAATGTTCCATTTTCAGGTGACAATGGCCAGAATTGGGATAAATGAGAGTCATTCAAAGGAGACATGTGAAACAATACTTTTTGCACTCCGAATGGCGACGTGGAATCAGATTTTAGATCCCTGGGTGTACATTCTTCTCCGGAAAGCCGTACTTAAAAACCTGTACAAAATCACAAGGGGATGTTGTGGCGTGCCCATCATAAACTTACACATGTTGGAACTCAGCTCCATCAAAAATTCTTTGAAAGTTGCAGCAATATCTGAGTCACCAGTGAGTTCCAGACAAATCAACCTGCAGCCGCTCAGCTCTACGGGGCAATAAAATGAAACGCAGTGTCTGAAAGAGGTGATGGAGGCCACACTCATACCTGGGCAGTACTTCAAAATTAGTGCCAAAGCTCAGTGGCTTGGCGTTTAAATTGTGAATGGTTTGCTCTTGTTGCTTAGCAGTTTGATATTGCTACTCCAAAATACACATTTGAATGTTTCAAATCCGTTTAAAATACATCCTTTCCAAAACTGGTAGAATTTTGATAAGTCATCCTGTGTTTCTCCCTTCCAGCCACTAAAGCGAACAGGGTTGCTTACATTGCTCCCCACCAAACGCTTTAATCTTAGTAGGCTTCTTAACAACATGTGAAAGTGTGCAAGTGATCTCTGAGGTGATTTTTTAATTTATCAGTGATAAGCCAAATCTGTTTTAGAGTCACCGCTTCCTAGGGTAAAGTCCAGTATCCTGTCCATGAGAGTATTCTTTGCTTCTAGGCATTGAATTTTCCAGTTGGATATATAAAAAGACATTTCGCTTGTGCTTGGCTTATTAAATGATCTGGTTTGCTTGGTTCAGTAACCTGACCTCTTAATTATTTACTGTTCCTGTGAATTTTTGGGGAGAGCTGCACACCAAATCGTGATGTGAAGTCTACCTTTCAAATCACTGACAAAACATGGGGTTCCCTGTGGGAGCACAGAGGCAGATCAGCTCAGATTGCTCACAGTAATATTTTCAGGTCTGTGGGTGAGTTTTCAGTCCTTTCAAGAAATGTTTAAACTAATAGTCACAAAGTTGTGGTTAGTAAGAAGGTAAAAAGACTAGAAACTGTTCCCTCCAAACAGAAGGAAGTTTCTGGAAGTATTCCCCTAATGTGTATACTGAAATGCTCATGAAGTACATCTTCCTTTGTTAAAGGTTGCACATCTCACTGAAAATGTGTGTGACCAAATGGGCATCCCTCCAGGTAGCTGCACTGGGAGTATGCTTTTGCTTGCGAAAGCAAACTGCATGCACAGTTGTTGCAGGGTCTCTGTCCGAAGACCTGAGGGGATTCATTATACTTGAAGGTGCCAGAAAGTTTCCAGGTCTTTTCACAGGATGCCCTTCATCTTTAATGCTGCTAAAAAAAAAGCTTTGTGTTTTTATGACAGTATTCTGTTCAGAAGCAAAACTGAGAGTATCAGAGACTTTGTAGCAGAGGGATTGTTTTAAGATAGAAATATCTATCTTTAAGTAAAAGAACTACATTAGTGAATTGCTGGTGTGTTTGGACAAAGGAGTTAAAAACTGATTCACAAAGAAGACAATCCAAGGGACCAAAACTATTCACAGCCTAGAAATCCATGTTGTATGTGAGAATAGTTTAAATTAGAGAATAAAAACCCCAAAGGTTTAAACATGTAGGTTTTTTTTTTTTTAAAGCTATTTCCTTTTTGTTTTAAAAAGGTTGAAAAATAAGTGGGTTAAGTAACCCAGTAATGAAATAACTTCATTTACCCTAATGAATTCCTGTATGTGGTTTATTTTCTTGAGGAGCTGATAAACCATGGACGGATTTGATGTTGGTATAAGCTCGGCACTGTTGCTTTATGTGAGTTCTGCTGAAATCTGGAAGCATTCAGTCAGTGCTCAGTTTGGCTTTTTCATTTCATAGAATGTGGTGCCAGTGTATCTGCTGACATAAATTATTTGTTCTTTATGGAAGATTTTTGTTTTAGCAGCTGCAAAAAAAATGTTGGTCCGTAAATTGTTAAAGTGATTGGTGAATGAAGCTCATCAATGTTCCATTTTGTCATGTGAATAAGTGTATCTCGTGCAGTTCATAATGGTTGACTTGTAAAACAAAAGTTTATATGTATATGTGATTTCTTGTATTTTGTGTACTAATACATAGTGAATGTAAATTGCAAAGCCTCATTAAAGTTATCAAACTGTATCTTGAGAGTTATGGTGTTTTTGTGTAACAAAAGAGATCTGAAGTTGTTGAAACTAATCCTTATGATGAAGCTCCTTGCACTAGAATCCAGCCAAACACTGACATTCACACACGTGGTATCAGCTGTGAAGATAAAGAGGTGGACAGTGAGAATTCAAAGAAGAGATGCCAGTCTTCTTGTGTGAGCAGCTCAGTGCAGTCGATGGTCTAAGAGAAAACTTTGTAAACACACTTTGTAAAATGACCCAGACTAGAACTCAGCCGGCTGTAAGTTAAGGACTGAAGCTCTATTTACAGCTCAGCACAATATAGAAGCAGATATATACACTATGTATAGGAATATTTACAGAAATATAAAAGTTAAAGGTAATACAGAAACACAACACCCCTCCCAGAAATCAGAGACCCCAGGAGGGGCTCCCAACCACCCTTCCACCTTCTCCCCACCCCTATTCCTTACCCTAGGGTTTGCCTTACACGCAAGGTGAGCTTGGAGGATCGGCCAGGGCTGTTAGAAGGAAAGTGGTTAGTGAGGTTACTCAGCAGAGAGGAGAAAAAGCCAGAAGCTGCTAGACTGAGAAGCTGTGTCCCAGAGACTCTGTTATTCATGTTTTGAGTACTTATGTGTAAACATCTCAGCAAGCCTATGAGGGAAGTAGACATCACCATTGTTTTCCTTCACAGCCTATAGTATAATTTTCTCCATTAAAATATTCGAGTTAGCCTCAAACCAGCACAGAAACAAGACCAAATTCTAATGATCCATGCTTAGAAAATACAAGTAAAATGGAGCTTGTAATTAAAGTCTTTTTATCCAAGTGTATGCCAGCATGTTGCACAGACTCTGATTAGGTTCACATATGCTGTAAATCCTGAAAAAAAAAAAGTTTTGCTGTTAATATTTTGTCTTGGTCAGTGAGGTGGTACCCTGCAGAGGCAGCTCAGGACAGGGTCACCTAAGGATCTGTTACCATTGAACATGATTTGATTGCATTATCATTGTATTTCATCTCACGGGAGAGCCAGCAATGGTGCTGTATGGTTAGCAAATTACATGTTTGATGGGATGCAAGATCATAAGAAAAATAAGATAGCTTCACACTAGGATCTGAGTATTGCTCGGGCAAGGAGAAAAGGACAGTCTGCTTAGAAAAGTGCTGATGATCAACTTATAGGTTGGCTAACCATGTGAGGAGTCACAAGCTGCTTATTCCTAGGCAGTAATTAGTGTCTCCGGAGCAGGCAGGGGCAATAAGTGTTCTCATGGGAAGAAAGTGAATCTCATTTCTGACTAATGACTGAGGAAATCCTCAGGGTGGAAGAATGTATTAATCTAATTGGGACCTTAAGCAGTGGCAGGCTGTACAGCCTGTATAACCCAGGTCCTAGCCTGGGTGAATCAACCTGCTGAAACAAAGAAATCATCAGGAACAAGTTGATCGTGATGAGGATTAGGCAAATATCTGTAGTTTGTTACCGAGATGAAGAGATGGAGAGCAAGGTTCAAGGTCTTTTTAATCTAATTCTTGAGGTGATGTGTTTATCTTGTGTGTTTATTTTCAGATATTTATATGTAAATGTTTTTGTTGCTTTATTCAGATGTGCTAGGAACAATTTCAGGAACACTATGTACCAAATCTGTAGCCATGGTGACCCTTTAGGACAAGATGTTGAGGCCTTTCAGATGTTCCTTGCCTTCTGATGCACCCCTCCAGGATGTTACTAGTAATGCAGCACAGTACTGATACACTGCATAGATTGACAGGAGATTTAATTCTCCACACTTGTATCCAGGAAAAAAAGCACTCAAATCCCGAGGGTATTTACAACACCTATTATGACACCTGACTTTTATTGCTTCCTACAAAAAAGCAAAAACAAAAATAAACCAAACCAAACCAACAAAAACAAACAGATGCTTTCCAATTTAAACTTCTGTGATGCCATGATTAAAAATGGCAGAACCGGTCTTCGATTTCAGCAGACTGTGGTTTCCTACTGAATGTAAATTAATTGTAATGCTAAATAGGAAATCTTACATTCTAACAGTGCAATGCAAAGATGAGATAAAAGAGAGGCTATTTAGTATAAGCAGTTTTGTTTTGTATTCTTGACATAGCTCCGAGTTCACTACTTTATGAAGAGTACCCAATAGCCACTGGTACTGAGTGTATATCTCAGATGGAAAATACTGCACATTAGTGCTGTACTGATTGGTTTTAATTAATTTTTAATTAATAAAAAGCACGTGCTTTTTATTCTCATATCACTAACTTTACAAGGGTGGATTGCCATTTACCAGTGGATGCAATGATGCAGTGGGTGGCGACAGCTGTTGTGCATCTCATAGCCTCTTGTCTCAGACACTGGAGTTGGGTAAACAGTGGGAAAAATAATTGTATTTGGTTCTCTACATGGAACTTAACTGTCATCCATGATCATTAGTACATCCAGTTGGAATGCCTTGGAAGACCTTTTTCTGATGTAAATGCAGTTCAGACTGTTAAGTAAGTGATTCCCTCTGCACCAAACTGTCTGCCAAGCAGGTTCTTGGGCTGCTGGGGTGCTTTTGGAATGAGCTGGCTGAACCACAGCTGTGAGGATGACACGTCTGGCCATGTGCTCTTGCTGCTGCCTTTGATGTTTGAATGCACTGTGAGTTGATTAAACTTGCAAAACTAGCTAAAAAACCAAGTGCAGCAAAAGTGGAATAGCTGTTTACAGGCATCATGCATTGGACTGCTCTGTTGCAGTGCCAGAAATTTTGCAAGGGTGAAGCAAAGGGAGCATGGTGAGGAATGCGTCGGCAAAAGGATGGGCAGTGAAACCTCCCTGCCTGAGGAGCTGTTAATTTTTCTCAGCTGTTTTGTGAAGCCATGCCTTTGGGAGGTGATCAGGACCTACAATTTCTTATCTTGATAGTATTTTAAAGTGTAACTCACAGATTCATGAACTCATTCATTAACTCAGGCTTTCCCAAGCTTTTCTGGTTATTTAAACTAATTAGGTCACTTTTTAGAACTTTTTTTTTTTCCTTTTTTTTTCTTTTTTGTGAAGGCCAAAAAAGCCAGTGCCTCATACAGGTTTTTCTCCATCTTTGTTCTCTGGTAAGTAGCAATCCATACTTCTTGTTTTCACTTCAGTTGAATAGTGTTTGGCAAATCAAAAGACATTTGCAGTCTGACTTGTGTAGCTCTGACTCTCTACTTTTATGAAGGGATAGAGTATGCATCTGTGAGCCACAGTTTCTGGCTCAAGTACCAGCTGTGGCTTAACACATATTCTCATTAGCAGGTAGAGAGTGTGTAGGAGGGATCCAGCCCTAGCAGGACAGCAGAACATAGGTGTGAGTATTTCCAGCTCTTCTTGCCTTCCAATAAAGATCTTCCTTTTTGTTGTTTGTTTGGGGTTTTTTTGGTTTTGTTTTTTTTAATTGAATTGTTTTGTTTTGTAGGAGGTGGGGGTGGGAAGGGAGATAGCTGGGGGCATATGATGGGACTCTTTAGTCTTTATGCTAAAAATTCTCATCCAGCTCTGGAGAAATGTAGTAGTAGTTTGATGACTTTTTAGAGGTAATATATATTTAGAAGCAACAAGCAGTGATGTCTCAAGGTGGAAACCGGGGGATTTTGATCAGAGAGCCTGAAAATTGTGGAAAACTAAAACATCCGCTCTTGCTCTGTAGAGTTTATTAACAAAAAACAAGAAAAGCAACAAACAATATTTGCAGCAAGTTACAGGAAGAATTAATAACATAAAAATGTCAAGCATCTAGTCAGTCATGACTGTTTGCTATGATAGATCTGATCTTCCTCATGTGGGGAAAAAGGCTTCCTCTAACATTCCCAAACTCCAAGCAATGATACCTCACTTGTCCCTTTTTCCCACTGCCTCTTGTAAACAAGATCACAGCTGAAGTTATTGGGCACTGATTATATATTAAAAATTATAATTTAAAATGCAAATTAAAATCTCCTCTGGTTTATAATTAGAAGTGAAAGAGTGAAATCGATATACTAAGGACCTGGTTTCTTAAAACATCTATGGAGTCTTAAAAAAATGTCCTGTGGTTGTAGGAATATAGACATGTATCTATCCATCTGTTTAATTTCAGCACCATGGTTGCAAAATAAATACTTGCTACAGAAGCTTGCAAAGATAAACCCATTTCACTTAAAAAAAAAAACAAACCAAAACTTTACTGCCAGTAAGAGGTTGTCAAGTTAAAATACTTGAAGTAAAAAATTGTTGTCAGTAAATCACCACTATCAAGTAGCTACCATTCCCAGCAGAAGTTTTTGTGTGTGCTTTCTTCTGAGGCCAGCAGAAGAAAAATACTTAAATTTACATCTGATAATGCAGTTTAAAATATTTGTAAGCTGAGAAAAAAAATCTTCATTGGATTACATATTTCAGTCCTATTTTTGCTTCAGGCACGTTGAAGGCAGCAGAAGACTCCAGCAGAACGACTTAAAATAGCCTGTGCCAAAGCAGCCTGGTAGCCCAGACTGAAACTTTTGCAATGCCACTTGGACAAGTGATGAAGCCTAATTCCATTTCAGGACTCCAGTTTTTATTTTTATAATTCCTGATGAGCAGTGACATCTAGTAGGGAGCCTTAATTTTAATCTATTAAATTCGTTAGATGCCCAAAATATCACATGCTATCTGCTGCTCCTTCTGGTCTGTGTAATACAGTCAAGAGGGGAAGATGAAGAAGGAAGAACTTTAATCCATGATTGACTGAAGCAATTCAACCTTTACTTCCTAAGACAGTAATCTGACATCTGTGTTGAAAATATTCTCATTTGGAGAAACCAGTGTGACTTACACCCCGGCAGGGAAGGAGTATGACTGTGTGCACTTGAAGTACTCACCCCTCAACAGGAAACTGCAGAGCCCTGGGGTCTGATTATTGCGTAACTTGTGACAACCAAGTCCTTTGGTGAGTGTGAGACCTGGAACTTGATGCATTCATCTTTTCTTTCTCTGCTATTTTTTTGCCACAGTGGCAACAGGGCCCTTGACTTTACCACCTTGCCTGTTACCTGCCCCTCTGGTGGGAAAGATTTCACCTTCCATGGAGATAAACTCCTGGAAGCTGTACCATCAAGTTTCAAAAGCACAAGAAAGTATCCACCTTCAAAGATTGCCTTACTCTGGACATGATATGGGATGTAATGGCCTGTAGGATCACTTCCAGCTTGAATTGTTTAATGTTTCTTGCCCAAATTCTCAGCCATGTGTCCCAAGTGAGGCTTGTCATCAGTGCAACTTACTCTCATCTGTATTTGTGGCTGATGCAAGAGGATTTCTTGTTTCTGGGCTTATGGTTGACAGACTTGTGCCTCCTGACAAAGTCTTTGGTGCACTGTATGCTTCTGATGTCTGAAGTTCTTCATGGTTACTATTCTTCCAGCCTATGTTGCCTGCAACTGTGGGAGATCAGCAGTGATCCCCTCTAATTTCAGCTTAAGGAATCCAAGCTAAATACTCTCTTTGGTTGCACATCCTGGCTTGTAGAATACATTAAAAATGCTCATCTATGGTTTTACATAATCTTCCAGATTATGTGAGCACCTGGGGTGCTTTTTAAGAGAATGTGATGACAGTATGAAATTCTACATGATGTAAAATAAACTATGTCCTTCAAAGTTATCCCCTCCAAATCTATGATTCTTTACAAATACACCTAACCAGGAGATAATTTTTACTGCTGAACTACAGCTTATAGAATCAGAAGCTTGCAGGCTAATAACACATGGAAGAGCAATGGTGAATTTTTTTTTTTTTGTGGAAAAAACTAAAATTAAAAAACAACCAACCCTAAACAAACAAAAAAAGTTTTTCTTCTTACTGAGAGCTCTTCTGCCACTTTAATTAAGAAGTCTAAGGTGTCTGAATCTGACATGGCATAAGTAACATCTTAGTACTTCAGTGTTTCTCTGCCTCCTGCTTTTGCGCAATCATTACGCAAGGCCTTGTGTTTAGCAAATGGCAATGGTTCTTGGAAAATGTTTCTAACAAAAGAAAAATCAATTGTCAAGTGAAAGCATAATTCATATATTTAAAGGACTTTCCCTTTTTCAAATGCTTCAGATGCTTCAGGTTCTCAAACAGCAACTATGCTTCTTGCTGTAATTAAGAGCAGATGATTCTTCCAACTTGCATAACTCTTATTAAGAATTATCCAACTCACTGTAACTAATTTAAGAGGATGCTACTTTGATAAAGGGGGGAAAAAAAGGCCCAAATGAATTATTCTAATGCTGATATCCCAACAATGGAATATCACCTACTAAGTCAGTAAACCGTATGCTCATTTTTGGTCTCAGTTTTTGCTGTGTACAGTCCTACTAGTGCTAAAATGTCAGTAGTTCATGAAAACCAACTGAGTTTAGGATGCTAATGCTTAGAAAAATAACACCATGAGTCAAAGCCTTGTTAAGTTATGCACGAATGCCAGCAGCTCCTGCCAGTGTAGTAATTAGTGGTGTGCGGTCAAACATAATGCCATGTTTTGCTTAGTTCATTTTGCTTTCTCAGCTGTGAAAATTAGAAATGCCACTTTAATTTCAGAGCTGTGGACTGAATAATGGGGGACTCAGTCCAGCTGTACATGACTTTGTAGTGCATATTCTCCATAGAAATAGATTTGCAGTAATTTTGCGGTGTAAATGTTCACCAGTGAAATATAATAAAGCAGTAATTTGATGTAGATAGAATCATAGAATGGTAAGGTTGGAAGGGACCTCAAGGATCATTGAGTTCCACCCCCCTGCCATAGGCAGGGACACCTCCCACAAGGACAGGTCACTCAAGGTCTCATCCAACCTGGCCTTGAACACCTCCAGGGAGGGAGCAGCCACAACCTCCCTGGGCAACCTGTGCCAGTGTCTCACCACCCTCACTGGAAAGAACTTCCTCCTAACATCCAGTCTAAATCTCCCCTCTGCCAGTTTAAACCCATTGCCCCTTGTCCTGTCATTGCAAGACCTTGTCAACAGTCCCTCCCCAGCCTTCCTTCAGATACTGGAAGGCTACTATAAGGTCCCCTCAAAGCCTTCTCTTCTCCAGGCTGAAGAGCCCCAACTCTTGTAGCCTGTCCTCATGGGAGAGCTGCTGCAGCCCTCTGATCATCTTTGTGGCCCTCCTCTGGACTTGCTCCAACACTTCAATGTCCTTCCTGTGCTGGGGGCTCCAGAACTGTACACAGTGTCCAGATTATTTGGAGTTGCTGATGGTATTGAAAGTTGTTATTTGCATGCACTTTTTGTTTACACCTTGAGAGGTGTAAACAAAATTAAAATCCAATACTATGTTAGGCTATTGTAAGTATGTGTCTGAGTCAGATTTCAATGCTAGAGCAAGGCTTTGGTCCTGGATATGTTATTTATAAGATAGACAACAAAGCATCTGGAAAAATGCTGACTAGCAAAACCAAGTGGAAATTACTTCATAAAAGGTAAAAATCTCAAGTGTGATGTTCTCTGGTATATTTATTTTCAGGGAAATTATACAAAGTACATATGGGGGAAGTTACAGATGTCTCATTCTTGGATTTCAAAATAGCTTTTGTCAAAGTCCAGTACCATGGCCTGACTGGATCAGCTTAGTCCATGTCTCTCCTATCTTAATCCATATATCCAAACAAGGGGAAAACTTGTCTGGAGACAAAGAAAATTGTATAAAGAGGATTAAATGAAAGTGTCATATGCATGACAGCAGAGTCCCAGCCAGAAGAGTCACTCTTCATGATTGTGCTCCCTCTAGGAAACGAGATGATATGGCAGTTTCCCCATCGGCTTTATGCCACAGGTTGCTCCAGAAAGGCCCCAGACAAATCCACTTGTCAGCACTCCCCATGTTCCTCTGAGTGACACTTCTGTGCCTAGGATGTGATGCTTCAGCAGTGTTAGCAGTTGGCCTGTGGAAGCCCTTCATGGACCTGTAAGCATCCTCAGGAGGCTGGGTGGAGCCTCTGAAAGCCCTGTTTTCAGCCACTAGCATCAGCAGACCTCACTATACAGTTTCCATGGTGGGTGGAATCACTCATTTTATAACTGACCGGCACCAAAACAGTCGGTGTGAAGCTGGGATGGTGAGGTGAATATGCATTCTTTTTGTTGTGAAAAAAGGAGGAAAAAAAATCAGTCCTGTGGTAGATGAAAAAAAAAAAAAATTAAAAGGAAAAAAAAAGTAAAAAAAGAAAAAAAAGTAAAACATTTCACCTGAAGTACTGTTCCATGAGAACATGTTGCCCAGAGGGCAGCTCCCATAGGCATTCCTCTTGGGATGCTTATTCCTCAGTGAGATTGAGGTCATGCGAGAGCAATAACTAACTCTACGTTTTCCCACTTGCCTCAGGCCTTACTGACTATGTGCAGTCAGAGCAAGGAAATCTCTCAAACAAGCCTGCATGAAAGGTATGTACAGCTCTCAGGAGAAGAACAGGAATTCCTCATTTGCTTGAGACACGTGCCCTGGGCAACTTAATAAAATCAACCTGCAAATGTAGTCAGTGATTCTGTGTCAAGGGGTTCACCTGACATGTGTTGTGGTAAGCCTAAGCAGCCCAAACTAGGCTTATACCTGTACTGGCTTGCCCAGACATGTTTTTTCTGCTCTCCCCCCTTCTGCTATGGGGAGAAGCAACCATGGGAAAGAGGGCAAAGAACCTGGAGTCACTGAGTCTAAGGACTGTGGCTTGCCCAGACATGTTCCCCTGCTCCCCCTCCTCCTGTGCTGGAGGAAGCAACCACGGCAAAGGAAAACCAAAGCCCTGGCTTCACCTGATATGGTCAAGCTTGGCAAAGGGCCATCCTGATTTGCTAATCTACGGCCAAAGGCCCATTAGGCTTCTTGGGCTGTACTGATAAAAAGGGATGAGCAGGTAACACAAGGTGATCTCTGCCATTGTATTCCTGCCTGCTACTACTACTTCACTGCATCCTGAACTGCCT
>VWYK01084702.1:0-11757 GCA_013399775.1 Semnornis frantzii | reverse complement strand
ATCATGAAGCCTGTATCATGAAGTCTGGTAAAATTAAAGCCTGAGCTTCAATTCCCATCTGCTCATCTGAGCAGAGGAAAACCATCTTGGTTGGAAGCTCACTGAGAGCAGCAAAGCCACTTGAGCATCACTGATCATCAGTAGAGTCCTTCCTTAGCCTGAAAATGAGGATTTATTCCCAATCAGAAGCCAATTTCTGCAGGACCTGATGGTGCAGAGGCTGTGGCACATGAAACATGGTCCTGTAGGCAAGGCCTTGCAAGGCAGCAGCAGATCTGTAAGTCAGCAGGCTTCCCTTGGACATCTGTTCTCATTAGAGCTGGCTGAGGAAGAGAAGTCCTGTGTCCAGGCTGAGACTCATTAAGCTTGGTCTTTTCACACCTGGGTTCAATAACAAGTTCCAGGAGCCAGCTCAGAACACCTTGGAAAAGATCCCACAGACATCAAGAGGGAAGAGGAATGATGCTCTGTTTGCTTAGCGTAAATGCAGGAGCTCTCAGGGGCTTGGGGGCACTGCAGAGGAGCAGCAGAGATTGCTGCTGCACAGCCACAGTAAATCCCCCTCCTGACTGTTCCATCAGCCCCTTTTGCCTGCTCTTCAGCCAGCCTGATTGTTCATTAATCACCATTACACAAGCCCTAAATCACAACAGCAGGGTTCTTAGGCTCCAGCCCATTGGTTTGTAATTAACCTGCTCTGCCTTCAGTCAGAAACCTTTACATGGCAGTCCTGCTCCTGGCACACGAATCAACAAGTCTGAAAGCTCTGCTCAGCCTGATAGCTGCAGAGCCAGGGCTGGGGAAGGGAAGGCTCTGGGGAGACCTTCAGTGGTCTTCCAGTGGCTGAAGGAGGCTACAAGAGAGCTGGGATCAAGCTCTGAACAAAGTAAACTCACAGAGTCACAGAACTGTCAGGGTTGGAAGGGACCTCAAGGCTCAGCCAGTTCCAATCCCCTGCCATGCCCAGGGACACCTCACACCAGAGCAGGTTGCTCAGAGCCACATCCAGCCTGGCCCTAAAAACATCCAGGGGTGAGGTTTCCACCACCTCCCTGGGCAGCCCCTGCCAGGCTCTCACCACCCTCATGCTCAACAACTTCTTCCTTACATCCAAAGAACTTCTTCCTGACATCCAAAGGATTTCTTCCTGACATCCAAAGGATTTCTTCCTGACATCCAAAAGATTTCTTCCTGACATGCAAAGGATTTCTTCCTAACATCCAAAGGATTTCTTCCTAACATCCAAAGGATTTCTTCCTCACATCCAAAGGACTTTTTCCTGGCATCCAAAGGATTTCTTCCTGACATCCAAAGGACTTTTTCCTTAAATCCAAAGGACTTCTTCCTAACATCCAAAGAACTTCTTCCTAGCATCCAATAGTCTAATCTCAGTCCTCCCTCCTCTAGCTTGGATCCATCCCCTCCAGTCCCATCACTACCCCACACTCTAACAAGTCCCTCCCCAGCTTGCAGCCCCCTTCAGATCCTGCAAGGCCACTCCAAGCTCTCCTGGAAGCCTTCTCCTCTCCAGGCTGCAGAGCCCCAACTCTCTCAGTCTGTCCTCACAGCAGAGCTGCTGCAGCTCTCTCACCATATAATGGTTTAGATTGGAAGGGATCCTAAAGCTCAGCCAGTTCCAACCCCCTGCCATAGGCAGGGACACCTCCCACTAGCACAGGTCACTCAAGGCCTCATCCAACCTGGCCTTGAACACCTCCAGGGAGGTTGTGGAGCACAGAAGAACCCAACAGGATCAAAGATCACATTGGGTGCTTCTGTGCTCCACAACCTCCCTGGGCAACCTGTGCCAGTGTCTCACCACCCTCAGCCTGTGCCAGTGTCTCACCACCCTCCCTGCAAACAACTTCTTCCTGACATCACCCTCCTGGCCCTTCTCTGGACACCTCCAGCCCTTTCTTGCCATATCCAAGCACAACATTTTACTGACAGATCTAAACCTGAACATTTTGGGCAGCTGACTGAATCTGGATGAATTCTTTCCCTCCTCTGTGATGAGTCCAACCTCCAAGGCAGCCCTGGGTGAGTGACATTTCATCCCAGCCTGGCTACAAGCAATTGATTTGGTTTCACAGCAGTGAAATGATCACTTCAATGTTCAAGCATGGGGGAGATTTTTTTGGGTTGCTGCATGGACCTCAAGGAGCAGGGGTGGGGGGGGAAGGAAACAGAGGCACAGCAGCTATGAGAGTGATCAAATATCTCCTCAAGGCCATATCTTAAGAACAAAATAAATGCTGCTCACACAACTAGGGGCAATACCATGAGACCAGGATGAGCTCAAAGCAAGATGATGTCTAAGTGCATTTAGGCCACTGTGGTCCCTTGGAAAAGAAAGGAATAAATTCAGTGCTGTGAGATAGGAGTTCATGAGATCATTGCTGACATCAGCTCTTTTTTTTTGGACACTATTGATATTTTCCACCTCCCACAGGCTCATTATCAGGCTGGGCAAGGTTCTTGCTTTTTTTCCCCTCCTTCCTTGTGGAATATATAGATTTTAGGTATTGGTTTTTTGCTGTACTTAACTTTCCTCCTGTGTTGGAATTAATGATTTCTTCTTTTCTTCCCTCCTTTCCTTCCTTCTTCCCTCCTTTCCTTCCTTCTTCCCTCCTTTCCTTCCTTCTTCCCTCCTTTCCCTCCTTTCTTCCTTTCTTCACTTTCTTCCTTTCCCTCCTTTCTTTCTTTCTTTCCTTCCTTCCTTTCTTTTTCTCTTTTTCTCTCTCCCTCATTCCCTCCCTCTCTTTTTCCCTTCCTTTCTCTTCCTTTCTTTTTCCCTTCCTTTCTCTCCCTTCTTTTCTTTTTTCCCTTCCTCTCTCTGTCTTTCTTTCTTTTTCCCTTCCTGTCTCTCTCTTCCTTTGTTTTTTTCGTTTGTTTCTCTCCCTTTATTTTTCCCTTCCTTTCTCTCCCTTCCTTTCTCTTTCCCTTCCTTTCTTTCCCCTTCCTTTCTTTTCCCCTTCCTCTCTCTCCCTTCCTTTCTTTTCCCCTTCCTCTCCCTTCCTTTCTTTTTCCCTTCCTCTCTCTCCCTTCCTTTCTTTCCCCCTTCCTCTCCATTCCTTTCTTTTTGCCTTCTCTTTCCTTTCCCCTCTCCTTTTGCTTCCCTTCCCTTCTCTCTCCCTTCCTTTCCTTCTTTTTTTCTTCCCTTCCTCCCTTTATCCCTGCCTCACTCCTTGCTTCCTTCCTCCCTCCCTCCCCTGACTACATGAGAAGAATGCAGCACTTGAGTCTTGCCTGCCCTGGTGAGACCACATGAGGAGTGCTGTGCCCAGGCCTGGGCTGCCAGTGGCAGGGCACTGGGATATACTGGCGAGAGCCCAGGGGAGGCTGTGAAGGTGCTGAGGAAGAAGGCACATGTGTGATGAGGAGAGGCTGAGAGCCCTGGGCTGGTCAGCCTGCAGGGAAGAGCTTTCTGGGGTCTATAAACACCTGAAGGGTGGGTGGCAAGAAGGTGGTGCCAGGCTGTTTTCAGTGGTCTCCTGGGCTAGGACAAGGAGCAATGGACACAAACTTGGAGTAAAGGAAGCTCCACCTCAACATGAGGGAAAACTTCACTGTGAGGATGCTGGAGCCCTGGAGCAGGCTACCCAGAGAGGTTGTGGAGTCTCCTTCTGTGGAGACCTTCAAGACTTACCTGGCTGTGTTCCTGTGTGCCCTGTCCTGATGCTGCTCTGGTAGGGGGGTTGGAGTGGATGATCTCTGGAGGTCCCTTCCAACCCCTGCCATTCTATATGCTGCAGAGGCTCCAGTCCTCTGCATAGTCCTTTGCAGTTCACCCCCAGCCTTGCTCTGCATGCACTTGATGCTCTTTGGATTCTCTGACCTTCAGGGTGAGTAATGCGGCTGCAAGACTGACACGTGGAGGTGCTTGCATTAATTTGCTGTTCTTTACCTGAGCAGCAGTAGCAGGAAGGTGAAAAAGGAACAGGAAACCACCACCCCACTACTGTTGCAGGGCTGGCAAGCATCCTGGTGGCAAAAGAGCACACCTTCATTGGAGGAAAAGCAGCTTGCTGGCAAGGGATTGAGTTGTGCCTTGGGATATCAAAAGTCATTTTCCCACTCTGCCACAGATTCCCTCCCTTGTGTTGTACAAGGCTGGCTGGGCTGTGTGCCTGAGCAGGAGACAAAAATATCTTCTCTCCTTTTCCTGCTGTCAGGGCTGCTTCTCAGATGCTTTTCAAGGGAAAAACCTTTCAGTGCTTGGTGCATGCCTGTGTAGTGAGGGCTGGAGCTGCTAGGCAGGCAGACGTAGCCCAGAGCTCTCCCTCTGCTCAGTGCAAGAGGAGCAGGAGCTGTGAAATTCACTGCCCAGCTAAGCTGCATGAGCCAGGGTCCAAGACTTGGCCACAGCATCATAGAACCACAGCATCACAGCACCACAGAGCCACAGCACCACAGAGCCACAGCACCACAGCATCATAGAACCCCAGGATCACAGTGCCACGGCATCACAGAACGAAAGAACCACAGCATCATAGTACCACAGCATCAGAAAACCACATCACCACAGCATCACAGCACCACAGCATCAGAAAACCACATCACCACAGCATCACAGAACCACAGCATCACAGAACCACACAACCACAGCATCATAGCACCATAGCATCAGAAAACCACAGCACCACAGCATCACAGAACCACAGCATCACAGCACCACAGCATCATAGAACCACAGCATCAGAAAACCACAGCACCACAGCATCAGAGAACCACGGGATCACAGCGTCACAGAGCCACAACACCACAGCATCACACAACCACAGCATCACACAACCACAGCATCACCCAACCACAGCATCACAGCACCACACAACCACAGCATCATAGCACCACAGCATCAGAGAACCACAGGATCACAGTGCCACAGAGCCACAGCACCACAGCATCACAGAGCCACAGAACCACAGAGCCACAGCACCACAGCATCACAGAACCACAGAACCACAGAGCCACAGCATCACAGCACCACAGAGCCACAGCACCACAGCATCACAGAGCCAGAGCACCACAGAGCCACAGCGCCACAGAGTCAAAGCACCAAAGAGCCACAGCACCACAGAGCCACAGCGCCACAGCACCACAGTATCCCAGAGCCACAGAACCACAGTGCCACAGAATCACAGATTGTGAGCTCTACACAGTGATTGGCCTTGATGATCTCAAAGGGCTCTTCCAACCTCAGCAGCTGTCTATACACAAACCCTTGGGGAGTGGGGTGAGCACAGCTGACCTTAACAATATTTATGTCTCATTGCCACCCTTTGGTTCACAGCATGACTGCAGCAGCTGGAGCTGCATGAAATAAGCCACACAAATAAAGCATCAGCCTGACCCTCACTCCACAGCTTTGCTTCAGATGCCTCCCTGAGCAGAGAGCAGGAACTGTGATATGAAGGAACAGGCAAGTTTGCCATCCAGAAGGCAGGGACCAACCAACAGGGCTCTCCGCTCTGTACCAGAGGAGTCATGACCCTCCATGCTAGGTAATGAGCTCCTTTAATTGCTCATAATCCATCAAGATCTTCAGCTGGTGCATGAACAGAGCTCTGCTGGATGCAGAGACAAGGCAATTTATCCAGCTAGGGATCTGGCTTCAGGTCAGCCAGAGGAAAGCAGGGTGGGGTTCAACCAAGCTAGCTGAGAGTAGAACTGGAAGAGTGAAGGCCTGAACTCCAACCTCAAACTGGGCTCCTGTAAAGTGGAGTGAGGTCACTGCCTCACTTCCAGGACAAACACAGATCTGCACTCCTTGAACTCCCAGAGCAGGGTTTGTCTTTTCAGACATTGCAGTTCTAACTTGTGTCTTACAAGTGGAGTGTTTTTCAGGAGCAGATGAGAGACCTGGGAGAAGAGGAGGCTGAGGGCAGACCTCTTTGCTCTCTACAACTGCCTGAAAGCAGGTGGGAGCCAGGTGGGCGTTGGTCTCTTCTCCCTGGAACATGCAGTAGGAGAAGGGGAAATGGCCTCAGATCACAGCAGGGGAGGCTTAGGTTGGAGATGATTAACAAATTCCTTCCTACAGGAGTGGTCAGGGGTTGGAGCAGGCTGCCCAGGGGGGTGGGGGAGTCACCATCCCTGGAGGTGTTCCACAAAGTGTGTAGACAAGGTTCTATGGGACATGGTTCAGTGGGCATGGTGCTGCTGGCTTTGCAGTTGGACTTGGTGATCTTGGAGGTCTTTCCCAACCTTAATGATTCACAGAGTGCTCTGGGTTGGAAGGGACCTCCAAAGCTCATCCAGTCCAACCTCCTCTGCCCTCAGCAGGGGCATCCTCAGCTAGAGCAGGTTGCCCACAGCCCTGTCCAGCCTCACCTTCAATATCTCCAGGGATGGGGCTCTGACCACCACCTCCCTGGGCAGCCTGCTGCAGTGTTCCATGGTGCAGAACTTGTTCCTCACATCCAATCTCAGTCTGCTCTGCTCTAGTTTAAAGCCATTTCCCCTCATCCTATCACTGCAGGCCTCTGCAAGCAGTCTTGTGTCCATCCTTCTTGTGGCCCCCTTCAGGTGCTGGAAGGATTCTGGGTTTGGAGGTCACATTGAGCTGCCAGCCTCATGCGCACATAAGGAGAAGATGCTTTTAGTTATAATTAGCACCAATAATTACAGGTACATTAAAAGGTAAAAGAAAAAAAACCTCTCCCAGGAAAGCATCCTCTGTGCCATCTGCTGCTGTGCCCCAAACTGATTTCCAGCTCACACAGCCTCTTTCAGTGCTGCAGTTACCAACCTCAGCTTCACTTGGAGCCAGCACAGACAGCAGATGAGGATGAGGAGAGGGCACTTGCTTCTGATAATGACTTTCCTTTTGGTTCCTGTGTGGTTAACACTGAACCATAATCTGCACAGACAATTAGGTAATTAAAGCAGAATGCAGTGGAGGGTAAATTCTAATGGCTTAGGAGTGGGAAAAAAAACCACAAACCCAACAAGCAAACAACAAAAGATGCTTTGGAGCATCCTATTAATGCCTGAAAACAGGAGGCAGTTATCATGCCTTAGCAGGCCACTGGCAGATGGCTACACATTATAAACTGTTAAGGAATTTTCTATGCCCAATTCAGACTGAAATCTGCACAAAAGAAGCAGCAAGGCAATTATTTCTCTTAATTAAAACAGAGTTGTGCCTCAGACTGCAAGATGCAGTTGGCTGCTGGTGGAGGGGAACAAAAAAATGTCTCATTCATCTTCTGCCAAAGGAGTGAATCCCTTCCTAGAGAGGTGGTCACAGAATCACAGACCTTGAGAGCTTGGAAGGGACCTCCACAGATCACCCAGGCCAAGCTCCCTGCCAGCATCACCCAGGGTAGTTCACACAGGACTGCATCCAGGTGGAGTTTGAAAGCCTCCAGAGAAGAAGACTCCACAGCCTCTCTGGGCAGCCTGCTCCAGGGCTCCAGCACCCTCACACCAAAGAAGTTTCTCCTCATGGTGAGGTGAAACCTTCCCCTGTTCTAGTTTGTAGCTGTTGTTCCTTGGCTTATTGCTGCTGACCACTGAGATTGGCCCCAGCCACTTGACCCCCACCCCTCAGATATTTATAGGCACTGCTCAGATCCCCTCTCAGCCTTCTCCTCTCCAGAGCACACAGCCCCAGGGCTCTCAGGCTCTCTCCACAGGGAGATGCTCAAGTCCCCACTCTCCCTCATGGCTCTCTGCTGGACTCTCTCCAGCAGGTCTCTGTCTCTCCTGAACTGGGGAGCCCAAATCTGGACACAGGATTCCAGATCATTGTCATTGTTCTCATTACAACACTGAGATCCAGAAGAATAAAATTTGCACCTCTGGGCAGAGGCATTGTTAATCTCTGTTCTCCAGACCCTGACATGGGGGCACCAGAACTGGACCCAATACTGCAGCTGGGATGTCCCAAGGGAATAGCAGAGTGGCAGAATCACCTCCCTCATCCTGCTGCTCACTGCCACTCACCTTGCTGCCTCAAACCCTTGTGCAGCCTCAGGGCTGCCCACATCAAACTCCAAACCCATTCTCTGAGAGGAGGCTTTCAGCATCAGCCCAGAAGATTTCAGCTCAGCAACCCTAAGGTGGGATGAAGGCTTGGGCAGTGGACAAGGCACTTAGTGCCCCTGCCCTCCCTCTTACTCATTTAACAGCTGCAGCTAAACCAAGAACACCACAAAACAGCTTCAGGTGTGCATAACTGAGCCTCATGTTTTAGTGCTTTCTTAGCACTCCTCAGAACAGGGCTTCACTGCAATGTCATATCACAGGACATCTGCATTACCCACTCTGCCCCAGCAAGATCCAGCTGCCAATCCCTTCTCACCCCTTCCTTTGGCACCTTGCTCTGCTTCTCCACCTCGAGCAGGACGTTTAAGACACACTTTGGCAGGCAGCTTTTGCCTGCATGGAGCAGCCCCTTGAAGGGTGAACCCCTTGCTGCGCCTGCTGCTCAGAGCTGGCAGAGGGTACAGCAGTGCTGCAAGACCAGAGGGCAAGGCTCACTAACACCCAGCTGCCCTGGGCTCCAGTCAGAGGGGAATCCGCACGGCCTGGGCAAGACCAAGGAGCTCCTCACTCATTTTTTCTTTTCTTTCCTTCCTTCGTTCTCTTTCTTTCTTTCCTCCTCTCCTTCCTTCCTTCTTTCTTTCTCTTTCCTTCTCTTCCTTTTCTTCCTTCTTTCTCTTTCTTTTCTTTTCTTCCTTTTCTTTCCTTTCTTTCTTTCTCTTTCCTTCTCTTCCTTTTCTTCCTTCTTTCTCTTTCTTTTCTTTTCTTCCTTTTCTTTCCTTTCTTTCTTTCTCTTTCCTTCTCTTCCTTTTCTTCCTTCTTTCTCTTTCTTTTCTTTTCTTCCTTTTCTTTCCTTTCTTTCTTTCTCTTTCCTTCTCTTCCTTTTCTTCCTTCTTTCTCTTTCTTTTCTTTTCTTCCTTTTCTTTCCTTTCTTTCTTTCTCTTTCCTTCTCTTCCTTTTCTTCCTTCTTTCTCTTTCTTTTCTTTTCTTCCTTTTCTTTCCTTTCTTTCTTTCTCTTTCCTTCTCTTCCTTTTCTTCCTTCTTTCTCTTTCTTTTCTTTTCTTCCTTTTCTTTCCTTTCTTTCTTTCTCTTTCCTTCTCTTCCTTTTCTTCCTTCTTTCTCTTTCTTTTCTTTTCTTCCTTTTCTTTCCTTTCTTTCTTTCTCTTTCCTTTCCCTCCTTCTTTCCCTTTCATTCTTTCCTGCTCCCCCAGAATCTGATTCAGAGTCACTTCAACCTCTGCACCTGACCTTTGGATGCTGGCACACAGCAGGTAAGGACAGGGTTATCTCTGCTCTTACCTATTTCATACACTAAAGCAGGAGACAAGGAGCCCAAGGACCATTTTTTTGTTTTAAATTAATGCTCTCCTGCCTGACTCTGAAGAAGTAAATTACCAAACCCTGGGCCTGAGAGCAGGGATCCAATTTCAACACCACTATAAAACAAGGCTGTGAGATACATTGCCTGAGACATGCAGATTATCTACTGGGTGTAAATCCCCCTACTGAAACTCCAGAGGATCATGGAATGCTTGAAGTAGGAAGAGACCTTTGAGATCCCAAGCACAGCTCCAGGCTGGGTGAGGAATGGCTGAGAGCAGCCCTGAGGAACAGGACCTGTGTGTCTGGGGTGATGCAAAGCTCAAGATGAGGCTGCAGTGTGAGTGCAGCCCAAACAGCAACTGTGTGCTGGGCTGCAGCAAGAGCAGTGTNGAATGGCAGGACAAGGGGAATGGGTTTGGAGTGGCAGAGGGGAGATTGAAAGTGGATGTTAGGAGGAAGTTGTTTGCAGTGAGGGTGGTGAGACACTGGCACAGGTTGCCCAGGGAAGTTGTGGAGCACAGAAGCACATAAATCACAGAATCACAGAAAAAGCAGAAGGTGGTCCCAGAGGCTTAATGCATCTCCTAGCTCAGAGCCATCACACCTTCAGCACAAGAGCCCCTGTGAAAGTGTCCTGTGCCCACCTGCTCACAAAAGCTGTGTCCTGCTGTCTCACTGGCACTGTACAGCACACTGTGCCTGGTTGCCAGGAAGCTCTGGAGGGGGCACGACCTGCCAGTCAAACCCGTGCCAGGGGAAGAGTCTTGCCCTCAGATTAAACCACAATCAAACCTCTTATTTTAAAAATCATCTTGATACCTGCAATTGGGAATGAGCTGAAGCTGTCTCAGAGGTCACAAATTTCTATTAGAGAGACTAATTTTCAGCATCAGGAATGAGTCCTTGGCAGCAGCAGCAGCAGCTGAGTGGGACTGGACATGCTCTGGAAGAAGGGGGGGCAAAGGAGTCCATTCCTCCAGCCTGCCTACAGCTCTCTGGGTGGCAGCCATGCCCCTGAGCAGGAGGATGGAGCAGTCTGTTTGCAGGGGCACTCAGTGCACCCTCCAGAGGTGTTTCATGAGGCACTCAGTGCACCCTCCAGAGGTGTTTCATGAGGCACTCAGTGCCATGGCTTAGTTAATTAGAAGGTGTTAGGTTGGACTCCATGGTCCTAGAGGTCTTTCCCAACCTGGTTGATTTTGTGATTCTGTGCCTCTGTGCCAGGACAAGAGATGATGGGCACAAACTTCAACAGAGCAATTCCACCTGGGCATGAGGAGCAACTCCTTTACTCTGAGGGTTGTGCAGCACTAAAGCAAACTGCCCAGAGAGGTTGTGGAGGCTTCTTCTCTGGAGACTTTCCACCCCTGGATGTGTTTAAAGATCATTTGGATGCGGTGCTTGGGGCTATGGTTTAAGGTGAGCCTTGTAGAGCAGGGTTCTAGGCTGGGCTTGGTGATCCTGAGGGGCTTTGCCAACCTGCATGTGTCTGTGATCATCTGAAGTAAGAGTCACTCCCATCATCACCATCAAAACCTACCTGGACATGTTCCTATGTAACCTGTTTTAGCTGAACCTGCTCTGGACTCTCTCCAGAGATCCCTTCCAACCTCCACCATTCTATGATCCTATCAATTCTTCTGCTGCCCACCTGCTGTAGGACAAAAAACACCTTACTAGGATATGCTTAAACTTACACAACACTATTCACAGCAAAAAAACCAAAGCAGCTGTTGAGGGGGGCAAACATTCCCTGCCCACACCATGAATGAACTGAATGGCACCACCAGAGCCTCCCTCAGCCCATCCTGCCCTGTGCTCCACTCTGGTGCCTGGCAGTGTGCAGCCCCAAGCTGCTCTTGGGCAAGCCACAGGTTGCCTCCTCTCTTCTTTCCAGGGGTCCCATCTGCAGCAAGGTTGCAGGAGCTGAATGGTTTCTACTCATGCAGCTACATCACATTTTGTCCTTTTTTTTATTTTAGTCCTTTTTATTTCTTCTTCTTTAGCCAGAGGAGTCCCTGCCACCACCCAGAGACAGGCTAGGGAGGCAAAGAGGTAGTAGCTCTCACACCAGGAGGAGCAGGGGGGGCAGGGGGGAAGATAGAGAGGGTTTAAATAATTACAGTGTCCTGCTGAGCCCCAGCCTTGGGAGATGTGTTAAGTGGAACAAGAGTCCATTCTTTACAGCAGGGTGCTCTGGGTTGCTGGTAGGATATTACTGCAGCAGCACCAGAATTGGGAATTAGAAATAAATTAAACAATTTCACTCTTTCCGTCACAGAGTTCATGAAAAAGGAGAAAGTACAGGAAAAAAAAAAAAAAGCTATCAGCCAGCAGGGGAAAAATTGGGGAAGAATTCTACCCCCTGTGTTAAGGGGGAAATGAGCTTGGTAAGAAAATAAAGTTGCTGCTCTTTTCTTTCTGCCACTGAACCCATCCCTGCCC
>VWYK01084700.1:0-25154 GCA_013399775.1 Semnornis frantzii | reverse complement strand
TTTGGGGGGTTTTGTGTGGTTTTATTTTTTTGTAATCTTGAATTCCTAGTGCTCCAGAACCAGGAAAATAAAAAAGTGGTATCTTTCTTATGAATCTGATCTGAAAGATTGCCTTAGGTAATGGACTAGCATTAGAGGGAGCATTATTGTTGGTACTATAATTTTATTAAAGGTAATGAGTAAAATCCGGTTTACTTTTCTCGTTTGATTAACCCCAGTGAACCAAGGGTCAACCACAAATATGTATCAGGTAATTAATTTTGCTCCTAATCCTATATCAGTTTTCTACCTGCAAGAGACAATAAAAGACCACTTGATTTCAGATGCCTCTGCGTGAGTTCTAGAGTACGTTGTTGGGGGAATCCGATGGGAAGCCTGTGAATGTTTTATAGAGTGTTAATCAAAGCAAGTTAAATCCATTTGACTTTGTGACATAACAATATGCAGATTTCAATGCTGAATATCTCAAATGAGAAGCATCTGGGATATTTTTTCCTCTGGTATGACCTCTTATTAACATGAGTTCAGTTGAATTTCTACAGTAGGTCAGAGAATCCTCATGTCCTGAAGCACACTACTGCTATCAACAGAATAGCGATTTGATCATTTAGCTGAATAGTTACAGTACTCAAAAGTGAGTATAATGTCTGGTCTATTTAAGAGTTAACTGTAAGCTGCTAAAAGGAATAAAGGTTCACTCCAGTGCCCATTATATTCCAAACCAGTGCACCTGTCATTTTTAATTTAAATCTGTATTACTTAACTGTCTAAAACTTTACACATAAGTGACAGTTACCCATTCTTTCTGTTATGGGTAAAATCACCATTTCGTTACCTACTTACTGTACAAAATGTCAAGCAGCTATAGCCCATATTAAAAGATGGTAGCCAGCTTCTTGTAATATAAACAATTATTTCAGCTAAGAAGTGGAGTTATTTTAAGAAAATTATTTATTGATACAAGTAAATGGAAAATGATAAGACTTAAACAACCCTCCTCATAGGTTTAATTTGTCTAGTTTGAAATGAGCTTAGGAAAAAACAACTATCAGAGTCTTCCTATTTTTGCCAAATTAAATTTCAGGAATTATTTAAGGGGATCTTTTGATTGTGAAAATAGAAATTAGCAATGAGTTATCATTAGTGGATATTCCCCCTAATGGGAAAGAACAAGGGGAAAGAACAAAACTGTATTAAAGCTGAAAAATGCAGGACAATTTAAAGGAATCTAGTCAGTTTAATTCAGCTTTGCACTAAGGCGTACTCCACTGCATCAAATACTGTATTCAGATGTTGTAATTTTTACTAATTTGGTTGTAAGGTTTTGTGTACAGAACGTAATACTAAATAGAGGTAAATATGAGAATGGCATGGAGGAATCAATCTCTCTGATGTAGGAGTGATATATTTACACAGCTTGTAGCATCTGGAAATCTTTACCATTGCCTTGTTTGCAGACCTGTGTAGCATAGCACTTGTAATCTCCTATTAATGTGGCATGGGACTGTGACCCCATCAGAGTAATGACTTATTCATACCCCTGTTGGTGATCTCAGCAAAGATCGTGCATCTCAATAGGGTTGAATTTGTAGTTGTTTTCTGCAGCTTCCAGACCTGGAGCTGCTGTCGCATGGCACGCTGGCATGTGGGAGCTAACCAAATCCCACCAGAACTGGGCCCTTCTTTGGTGTACATGTTCAGGATTACAGTCTTCTCTAGCAAAATTTCTTACACCTGGTGCTTTTTGAATGTATATAGTTGATTTATTGAACTAAATACATGTAAATCTCTTCCCTTCACCAAGCATTTATGGAAATATTTGAGGGCGGGGTCTGTTTCAAAATCAGTACTGCTATATAGAGGGTAAATGTGTCATATTTGACACAGTGCTTCTCTTTGCTAACTTGAAAAGTGAAAGAAGAGATGGGAAATTCTGTGATTTTTCTCTTGAGGATTTGTCTGATACAATTGGTCTGTCACAGTGACCTAGTGCTCACCCTGTGTCAGTCTTCCCTTTGATGGCTCCTGTTCCACTGTCCACAGTCCTGTTGGGCATTGTAGCGTGTTTCAGAACACAAATTTCTTTTTAGAGACATGAAACATCTTTGGGCTCCTAGTTCTGAGTGGAGACTGTTGTAAGTAAAAATGGATGCAAATGTAGTTGGTTCTGCAAAATAGCATTTGTGTTTTGAAATGAAGTGGCATTGTGTGGTGTTCAAAACTCTTACAATCACTTTCTGTGTATGTTTGTACCATTGGGATTTACTAGCAAAATTGAGGTAGAAAAGAATTTTTTAGCTTGAATATCAAATCACAGAGTACATCCTCAGCTGAAAAGAAAACAGCTGGTGGCATAAAGATGCCGTAACAATGCCTTTATGTGTGCCGAAGCTGGCATATAACCAGAAGCCTTGGGTGCTACCAAAGGTTTTATTAATCCATTTGAGCTATAGACGAGTAGTTCAGTTCAAGACATCCCTTAAGATTTGAAGCTCTGTTCACTAGTAACAAAGAAGAGTTTAGCTGCAGCACTTTGCAGCAGATGTGACCTGTTGCGGGATGCCCTATGTCATTGCAAATGCAAAGATGCACTGAAGTTATTTTGGATTGTTCTCAGCATACTAAATGCCTCACTGAAGTATTTCCGAATCTGAGCTATAAAGTAATTTAAATTCAGAAAGGAAGATAATAAAATAATGGATGATAGAAAAAAATTCTCTATAGTATTGACTGCTCCAGAGACCATGAAAGACTTTATCAAATACCTTTTACAGTAGAACTCGTTTGTGTTACCACAGGAAATAATTGTGATCCTCACATCTAGACAGTAATGAAATCTGAAAATGTTTCTCCTCCTCTTCCAATCCACAATATTGTGATGCTGAAGCTTCCCCCAAATTGATCATCACTACTTTTTAGTTTATTCTCCTACCCATCTCCCTGATCATTCTAGCTCCTCTGTAGTGCTCGTCTTTCTTTCCACTGTTGCCTGTTCAGTCAAGTCCATGTACTGAGGGAAAGCCCTATGTAGTTCATCTGCTGGAGGACTAAGGAGAATTTTGTCCAACTTTGACTCTCAGCGCTGAGAGATGCTTCAGGCTACCTTCCCTGCTTGCCTTTCCACCAAATACTTGAAATAAAATTTTTACCTAAAAGTCTCAAAAGGTTCGAGTAATCTCAGTGTCTTTGTTTGCGTGAGTTTGTGTTTTTAATGCTGTAGCTTCAGGGCAGCCAGTGACAGTCTTGAATGTTTGACCTCTCAGTCCCAAAAAGAAGCTGTTACTCAGTCATTTAAAAAGAAAGGCTTGTGTAAGAAAAAGCAAATCCAAAATTTTGCAAGTACCTTAGCTTTCTACCATGTATGGCTCATAAATCTATTCACTGAAGCTGGCTACTACCCAATAGTTAGTTAATTAGAAATAACCAAACCCAGCAGTGTGTTATATTCTTGTTTTAAGTCTCTTGTCTGCCTTAAAGTAAAACCTTGTCCAAGGAAAGCAAACCAGAACTTCAGATCATAGCAGAGCTGTGCAATGGTGAAACAGATGATGGATAAGCTTAAAACTATAGCCCAGCTGTAGGATTTACTTTGAGTTTACATGTAATTTACCATTTTAGGTTTCAAAAGTGTTCTAAAAAGTTGTCTTAGATCTGAAAACAGGTCTAAGAATTTAGAGCGAAAGTGTCAAATGAATTATTAGCAACATCTTGTTAGCTTTCCTCATTGAACCAACTTATCGTCTTGAAGCATGCTGTTGTTTGGTGCAATTATGGGGAATTTGGTCTATCCTCAGACCTTCCCCAGACCATGTAGATTAGCAGGAGGGCTACTGAGGTTATGTTCATGCTATTTACAAGTTTGAGGAAGAAGAAAGTGTACATTTTTCTACTTTGGACAGGAAAAATCTCAACACCCAGCACACAGATTTTAAGACCATGTAGAAAAGGTTTAAATTTGTGGAGATTTTTGAATACTACTGAGGAATAAGCTTCCATCTTTCCATGTCCATCGATTCAGAAAAGCAAAGTTGTACTAGGTGCCTTCTGCTCTGTTTTCACTCTTTCCAAAGTAATTTTCTACTGCTCTCCAAGTTTGAAATGTGACAAAGCAACTGTCTTCCAAGAGGCAATTGTCCGCGTGCCATTCTACCTAAGTTTATTAAACTAAATGCAAACACGTACATCAAGTTTAGGGAATTATTTTCTGCAGCTAAATTGGTGTGTTTTCCACAAATTCTGGGAATTTGGAGCTGGAGAGTGAAGGATCTAAGTCTGTTTGTTAATGCAGTTTCACAGTGAAGGTATTAGAATTAGCAGAGAAAGAAAGGACAAGAGAAAATTGCAGAAAAGCTCCATCTATCTCCTTATTGCCCCCTGAGATAGATTGTTCAGAGCTAAAGGAACACTAGACACGAACCAAATCTCCTGCTGTCCTATATAGCTTTTACAATCTCCTTTTTAATAACTCAAACTGCAGGGTAGTCTGACTATTAGACAAACCGTTGTTTTGAATTCCCTCTACCATGTGTGTGGACATGACATAAAAGAAAAACAAGTCTCATTAAAGCTGCCAATGCTATTTCAAAAGGAGGTGGTTTAAGGGTTTCCGGCACAAAGCAAAACACATTTTTTGTGCATTATGCTGCACTTAATAGGGAGCGTAAGACTATACTGCTACGTTGTGTATGACACTGCATCTTAAATAACAGGATCCTGTAAGTCATGTTGGAAACATGTTCAACATGAGCATGGAAGATGTAATGATGTGCACCGAGCAATTTTCAGAAGTGCTGGAGCACAGCCTTGTGTGACAACCTCTGAGCTGATGCAGCTGAAAATAGAATCTGGAATCTGAGATTACACAGTCTCTGATCCTAACTGATTATTTTTCTAAGATATTGTTCAGTCAGCATCTGAGTATATGGAAGTGAAGGTTTCTGCTGTCCTGTGGGACGTTTCTGGTTTATGCTGTAAGTGAAGGATGGCGAGGATTAAGCGCATATGTCGTGCATTTTCATTTTGCACTGAAGGCATTGGTTTGTAAGATGTGGAGGATTGGTCCCAAGCAAAAGCTTGACATTCTAAAACTGTATGTTCCTACCCTTTTCCCAACCAGTTCTGTGAAAACCAAACCACCAAGGTCCTGTTATACTTGGGTGTAAATTCAGTGTTTGCTCTTCACTTTGGTGGGAGCAGACTTTGGTCCTTCATTGATGTGAACATTTCACTCTATAGGCCTTTTTTATCAGCTCTTGGAAGCTTGTTGAGAGAGAAAACCTTATAAAGTATGGTAATTCAGGCTATCAGGAATAAGCACAGTAATTTGTGCTAGCCAGTATATTCCAGTTGCTTGCCTTAATGTTTTAACCAGAAGTTGTATTATAAAGTTAATTAAAAAGTCTTTATGGATTAGAATCTTTTAGTGAAATAAAATGCATTTCAGTCTTCAGTGTGCTTGTCTACCTTAATTTCACTCTTCTGCTTTAAGAAATAATTACTTTAATTTTGATAAATCAACTTGTGCAAACAAGGTAGAAATTGATTATGAACTGATTAAGTTAAATATTAACACAAACACTTAATGTAGCCTAGCAGCAAATGGCTTATCCTGCAAAGGTGAATTGAAATCAAAGGTATATTTCTGTGAGTCCTCTTTTCTGCCGAATAAACGCTACCGATTCAGCAGGTGACATTATAGACAACCCAATAATCTCAATCACTATTTCATGGACCCGTAAACTACTGCAGTTTTACTTACGTGAGTCTAGCAACTATTAATGATGTAAATAACTTTTGAAACATCTAGTTATCACTCTGCTCGTATTAGCTCTTTCACACTAATGATTTATTTTCATTTTCTCCAGGATATAGACCTGCGGCTAACTGGATTTGATTTATAAGAGGGGATTCCGCAGTAAATGGCTGCTCTCTTCATATTGCTGCTATGGAAAACAGAATTGTCAATAGGATGTAATCTGATAAATAGTGCTGAGTGAAGATGCAGCTTCAATAAGTGTGAAATCGATGGAAGATACTTACGGCATGAAAAGCCTTTTGAGATTTTTCTGACAGGCACCTATTTAGGAAACTTGATCCATTTCCTTCAGTTGCCCTGTTTTTACACCAGTGGATACAAACCAGGATTGCTTCATTCTAGTTATACAACTAATGTGGGACCATGGCTTTTCCAAGATCCATGTGGCTGAACTGCGTATGGAGAGCGCTGCTAGTCCACCCGGTACACATGGGATTGAATGCCACTTTTGCTTTTTACATACTTGGATTTTTGTTTCATGCTGCAGCTGTGTCCTCCCAAAAATTGGATGATACCAACCCAGTGGTGACCACCAACTTTGGCAAGATAAGAGGGATTAAGAAGGAACTCAATAATGAAATTTTGGGGCCCGTTATTCAGTTTCTTGGGGTTCCGTATGCTGCCCCTCCGACTGGGGAGCGCCGCTTTCAACCCCCTGAGCCTCCATCTCCCTGGGCAGATATCAAAAATACCACTCAGTTTGCTCCAGTGTGCCCCCAGAACATTATAGAAGGCAGGTTGCCTGAAGTCATGCTTCCCGTGTGGTTTACTAATAACTTGGATGTAGTTTCCACCTATGTACAAGATCAGAACGAAGACTGCCTCTATTTAAATATCTATGTCCCAACCGAGGATGGTGAGTTAATAGCAGGCGAAACAGGGAGATGTTCTTATTTTCCTGTTCTACGTTCTAACAATATTAATTCACCTGTACTGGTAGCATGCATGGCTTCCTCTGTTTGCATGCCAGCTTATTACATGTATGCGTGCTGCTTCTCTGTGTATGCATCTGTCCTTGTTGGTTGGTTGGGTTTTTTGTTGTTGTTTTGTTTTTTTTTTCTGTCTGTTTGTTCATTTTGTTTGTCTGTTTTGTTTGGGTTTTTTTTTCCCCTCCCACAGCACGTGTATTTTTAGGTCAAAGTTGGTACCTAATTCTCATTGCCACTCACTGACTTCTGGGAAGATGCATCAACATTTTATCCATTGCATGTGCAGGCACAAGAAGTTAAGAATCTTCCGCACCTAATAAAGCAGGTCATATTTAAGTTAGATAGTGGTGTTGCATGCTCCTACTGTCTGTGATGGAGCTCCATGTTATTTTCTAGTCTTCTATTCATTTTTCAGTCAAAAGAATATCCAAGGAATGTGCCAGAAAACCCGGCAAGAAAATTTGTAGAAAAGGAGGTATGTATAAAGTGGACAAAAAAAAAAACAAAAAAAAAAAAGTGGGGGAAGGATTGAAACCTTGAAAAGGAAGAAGGAATAATACAGCTGAAAGAGGCTGATTTGCTTATGCTTTGAACTGTTAGGGAATGTCTTGTCCTAATGAAACCAGAAAGGTATTTAAAGTGAGGACTGTGTAAAACAGATGAGACAATAACATTTGTAAAACTTGAACTCAGTTGCACCTGATCATCTCTCCTGCACTATCTCATGCTGGCCTTATTGGCAGCTTCTCTGTCTTGGCCTCGCGGTTCAGAGGAGGTGTCTGTCACTCATATGTAGATACAGTGTGTGGTGGTGTGCATGCATAGGAGGGAGCTCACGTGCCTGGGGCTGGGTACAATTACCACTGAAGTTGCCGGCACGACTCCACAGCTCTGTGTTCCAGTGGCGTAGCGTAATGGCTGTGATGTTTTGTAGCAGAGCAGAGCTGGAAATCTGCGTTGCCTTTCTAGGTGGTACACCCTGTTTTCCCAGAGCAGTGTTAACTTGCCTGAAACACAGATGTGAAACTCCTTTTTTTCCTGTTTACACGCTTCTAAAGGTGAGCGTCGATTTCCTTTATTACGTGGTTACAGCAGTCTTTGTAAAGACAAAGATCCCTTCAGAGGGGTGTAGGGAAACGCTAAAATATTGTGACATGGTAGTTTGGAAGGCAGGCTACTTTAGGAAGCCTTGGAAACTTGGCTTCTACCCTTTTTGTGTTAGATGGTATGGGAGAATTTGCAGATTTCTTTGTGAACATTTGCAGATTCCTGAAGCAGCTGATAGGTACGTATTTTTGGTAATGATTTGAAGTAGGCGTTTGGTGCTGGTTTCAACTACTGATTTTGTACTATCTGCGTTTGGTTTACATCGAATTATTATTTTCTTTAAAATTCTGTGTTATTTAATAGTTGGACTACGTTTGAATCCAGAATACTTATTTTAGGGCAAACAGAGCAGTGTGGAAATAGTTGTAATCTGTGAGGTTTATATCACTTGTTGCGTGTCCCTATTCCCAGACAACTACATTTGAGGAAGGTGTCATAGCAGTAAATTGTTTAAAGTTGGACAAAGTTCAACTCTTGCCAACTGTATCAACTTTCCGAGGTGAGATCTAGGCACTGAAATGATAGTGGCCTTATTTTCCAAGGGTTTTGCTCTTCCCGCTCCAACCGACTGTTAGTTGTAGCTAGTTGTTAATTATTTGCTGTTAATTGTAGTTGTTCAATGCATGCTTTTTTAGATGTCTAAATCCACTTCCAGTGACTTGAGGTGAACTGTTTTGAAAGCATCAGGCTTTGAGGCAACTTTGAAAGTTTTTCTATCAGAGAATTTTACTCAATACTGCAAAAGTGCAGTCGCTTGAGCTGGATTCCCAGAGTTGGAAACAAAGATCATCAGGGTACTGTGAGCAACATCACTTCTTCACACATCATTCAAGTTGGAATAACTGCTGTCATTTATATGCATTCAATTAATGTGCAGTGCTGCAGCAGTTATTACGCAGTTCATCAAGCGTGTGTAATTAGCTGAGCAACTTTCACTTCCTATCACCCAGACGCTGATTCACATAGTCATAAATAAAGATGCAGATCTCTGTCGTTGTTCTCAGCAAGCATCTTTTCCTAGGAGAGGATATTAAAAAGAAATAATCAGAAGAATAGGAAAAATAAAAGGGAGGGAGAGCCCAGTAGACGAGAAAGTCGTGTTTATTGTCCTGTGAGCCTGGAGGAGAATAAAGAGAGATCTGTTTGAAATTCAGTAAGTACCTTTCCAGTTAAATTCATTTCACATGCAGCACAATAAGAAGCAGAAGCAGCTTACCTTTTCCCTTTCCTTGATAAGCACAGAGAACTCCCAAATTCCTTCAGCCTGGGCAGCTGGCATGGCTGTAGTAACCTCTGTTCTCCGAGTAACTCCTACTCTCCAAGTAACTCATGCTCTACTCACCTCTGTATAACTTAAGATTATCTTTGGCTTGGATTGTGCCTGTACCTAGTAGTAAAAAGAATTGCATTGTAGGACAAATCTGCAGCAGTTGCAGGCAGCAGTTGCAGTGTCACAGCAGCAGCAGCTAGGAAATGCATTGGTAATGTATGAAAAAGAAGAAAGACCTGAAATTTTATCTTTTTACAGCAAGTTTATAGGTTGCAGTGATTTAATTACATTTAATGATGTCAATTAAAAAATAAAAGAAAATAAAAAATAAGAGGCAGATTTTTACACCATCTTTTTAATTAATAAAGGATATATAAGTTCAAAGCGACTGAACCAACAACCATGTGATGCGATATGTTATATATTGTTTGATTCCTGTGACATGAGATAGTTTGAATTAGATTAATAATTAGCATCTGTAGTTAATTGTTTGCTGAGGGGTAAGAGAAATTGCAAAATTTTGAAGAACAAGGAGTAACCTGATGAAGATAGGTACAGAAGTGAAGGGAATTCTACCCCTGAGTCATGCTAGAGATTGAAATGAGCATTATAAGCATTACCAGTCTTGGGTGGGATTTGGGTATGCACACTGCAGGGACTACAGAACAATAGGCTGGAGCTGGGTGCATGCTTTTAGCTAAATGTGGATGCCTGTATTTCAGTGTACTTCATCTTCCACGTTCTGATTCAATAGATAAAGATCATCTGGTTTCGTGTCTTTTGCTTCAGGCACGTGAAGATCAGAGGTTGCTAATTCTGTTGTGGATACACATACAAGCAGAAACCTTTCTGCTTGCTGGAACTGGTTTTAGAAAATCTGTGTAAAGGCATCTAATTAATCTTGTGTTGGTTTGTTATTTTTCTTTTGGAGGCTATGTTCCGTAATTCTAAGTTTTCCTAGAACTGAGGTTCTATCATAGGTAACATCGTTTTCACTGATTGATATTAGTTATATTCTGAATCATGTGGTGTTTCCTGAGCTTGGAGACAAAGTTTTGCATCATTTGTAGGGAATACCTGGATGGGTTTGAGCTCTGTTCAGTGTTTGAGACCTCTGGTTTAGTTTACAGTCAAAGCACAAATATTTTACTTGTGTATCAGAGTGATAGGGTAACTTCTTATCTCTTAGGAGATGCTGCTTTAGCTGCATGGCTTTTCTTCTTTAGTAATCTGTATGAATTTCTTTGAATTGCAACATTTTGCACCACGAGTTTCCTACTTTAATGCCAACTAGATAAAGAACATTTGAAAATTATCACTAATGTGACCACTAAAGGAAACCCCAGATGAGGTGTTGTAAATTCTGCACTTGAGACTTTGGTATGCTCTTATGAACCCATATGAAAACTCTCCTACTGCTCAAAGATACATGAACCTGAAAATGATATATATACTTAATGCCATGGAATTAGGCACATGCAGTTTTGGATACATTAGTATTTGTAGGAGAATTGGGAGTAGAATAAGGAAAGAAATCACTTGATCCTTACTTTTATGTTTAGGAATTAGCAGTGGCTAAGAGGCCGCCCAACATCAGTGACTTCTTCACAAGTGGATTCTGCTTTTTATTCTAGTTGGTGCAGTGAATAAATTTTAAATGCAAAGAATCATGATCTGAACTACCTCATTTGAGAGTGTGGGAATAGACAGCTCTATTAATATTTATGCCTCCTAATGGGCTACTTGATTTTCAGAGCAAAGTTCCCAAACCATACTTCCTGGGTTATGGCTGTGGTTACTATGGACACATAGGAACTTACATACAAATACATTGTTGGAAATGAAACACAAATCACAGCGCTATAATCTCACCCTGCTTTGATCATTCATTGTTTTCAACAGAGAATACCTTGCATCACTTGTGATTCATAAATAGCAGTGATAACTTTAAGGCTTGTAAGCTTAGCAATATGAAATTGTTTCTGCAAATCTAAGCAGAAGTGAAGAGAGCTCAGTGTAGCCTGTTACCTTCTATTTCTGTCAGGTGTCTGTTCCAATATTCCATTTTACTTTCCTAGAATTGTGTATTTATCATCACATTCTGGAAAAAAACTAATTAATGCAACATGTACATGGACTTCATTAAATTAACTTTATGTATACCTGTTTCTGCTCTGAAATGAACCCGAAAAGGATGAACTGAGACCTATTAAAATGATATTTACTCTGGCAAAATTTGCCAGTCAATTATCCTATTGTTTTTTTCTAAACATATAATGGACAAAAGAATTATCAAACTAATGGACTTGTAGATGGTATATTGTCCAAAATGATTGAAGTATTCTTTCTCCATGCCCATATAAAAGAGAAGTAGGAGACTTAAGGTGCGAGCCTCCATCCCTGTAGCCTGAGCTGTGTCAAAATATTGCCAATACACTAAGAAGATGCATTTTCAGATGTTTAGATTTTTTTTTTCAGATTTTCAGAGTGTCAACACCCACAAAGCTACCCTAGTGCATGTTTTGATGTGTATCAACTGTTACAAAGGGTGTATAGCTTCACTAGGCCACTTTGAAAATCCAGAATGACTTATTTGCCTGTAGTTTATTTGTGTCAGTAGTTATCTGCACTCACTTGTAGTTTTTCCCCCATTCACCTTCACTGACTCCAAGCTCATAATCATTCTGGCCTTTGTGAGACCAGATTTCATCCCTCTGGTATCATCAGACACAAATGCAGTCCATAATCCAGAAGTTCAGTGCTATGCATGAAGACACCAAGATTGTTCCATTTTTCTGTTCCTTTTTGAAGCAGTGTATTTCCTGTTTTTCATCCCTCAGACACCACTGCAGTATTTCCTATTTTACTGGTAATACATGGAAGAAGATAATGAAGCAAACATTGTCTTGTACAGACCTTTTCATCCTTTCACAATCTAAAGCTGTTAGTGTCAGTTAGCAGCATTTTTCAAAGATGTGCAGTAGGTTTATGTCGTATTTGAAATAAAATAAAATGCTTAGACTCTTATGTGCTTTCTACAATCTGTATTTTTTAGGTGAGCCAATGCTTGGCAATAAAAGACTTTACAGACTGCTTTTTAAGACTCCTGTCATCTTAAATGCCATCAACACTGGTCAAAGTCCTCTGCAAATGTCTGGTTGTTCAGGCTCTGGGCTCTTGCTGACCACAGAACTGCTGTGCTGTCATTGCTTTGTTCATATACCTTGACAGTGCTTATAGCTCTAACAGGTCTTAAATTCTGATCTAATTCCATTCCTTGTCCATTATTTTACTGCTTGCTTTTCATTTTCTACATCCTCCCACACACAGGCTCTAGAATATTACCATTACCCTGGTGGCACTGAGTTGGATAAAGCTGGTTTGTGCTTCTTCCCATGACCTTTTTCAGATTGGACCACTTGTACTCAGTAAACAACCGTGAGATGCTTTTCCTTCCAATCCGCTACTTTCTAATTTATCATTGAAAGCCAGAATGGACAAATATTACAACAAAAAAGCCATGTAACCATATTTGTGCATTTTCAAGATGAACTTTTGATTAATGAAGATGACCTTTGAGTAACTTCTTTTCTATTTGCTTTTTTGGGGTAACTTTTCCCTCTGTATTGAGTTCTTAGTGCTTTGTTCTTCTCTGTCTTCATGCTCTTCATTTCACTGTTTCCTTATAGTACACATACTACAAATAGCTTTAGTATTCTTTGTGTATTTTTTGAAGCTTGAAGCATAATTCTTACATGTGTCAAACCATTCTTAAGTACTGTCTCAATTATAGTGTTAGTATCTGTTTATACCTTGAATATTGCTACAGGATAACTTACTCCACCCACCCAAAAAAAAAAAAAAAAATTCTGTTACAAATTTTCATCTCTCTTCATTTTTACTTACTATGTTGTCAAATTTGCATGTCTTCTCTACTTTGATGTATAGTATTAATTATACTCTGCATTCAGCTCCCAACTGCTTTAATGAGCTTAACATAAATAAGATTTGTTTTTGTGATATCAAACCATTTCCTTCTGATTTAACATTAATATCTCTTATTTTATTCTCTCGTGCTTGTAATAATGAAGATTTATCCTAAAAAGGAGTAGCTCTGCACAATTCAAAGCTAAGGGAAATGGGAAGAATCTGACTCTAAGCCACGTTTGCACCTGTATTCTGACCCATTGCCAGGATCAGAGTGGTCTCTGGTCAGAATCAGAGCCACCACAGGGCTGCTCCAAGAGAATGCAGAAATGGCAAGACACATGCCCATAGCATAAATGTAGACGCTGCCGCTGATTTTCCCTTCCAGAGTTTTGAAGCAGTTCAGCAGCAACAGTAAATCATGTGGCTAATTTCTCTGCTGTGGGAATTCTTTTAATATCCCTTTATGCAGGAATCAGAATCTGCCCTGACAGAGTTTTCCTCTGCTCTTACGAAGAGTGGCATAGTACAGTAAATGCCCAGAATTTTAGTCTCAGGATTGTGTTGGAAGACAAGAAAAATTACCTGGCTGAATTATTGCTGGTTCTTCAGCTGACAAAACTCTGAAAGAAGTTCCTTTATTGAATTACTGTTGCCTTGCAAAGGTCTGTCCACCAAAGGGGATGGAGGGGGAATACATCTTCTGCAGGGTTCCAGTGTTAGCCAAGGTATAGCCACTAGAGCTGACCAAAAAGACACATTTTAGGAAGAGATCATAGGCAGTGTGACTGGTAAGCTGCAGCAGTAGCTGTGCTGGAGTGCTTTGCCTGTGCCTGTGCCCAGAAGGCAGGCAGGCAGTCCCACAGCAGCTGTCAGGAGCTGCTCTGCACATAGGCCTCCTCCCAAGTGGGAGGACCACCATTTCATAGTGGTCCAGGATCTGTCCCTTTATGCTGGAGAGGAATCAGCATGTGGTGTGTCTGCTCCTGTGGGCACTATTCACATCTCCTTTCTCTTGATGGTAATTCACAGCTCAGTGTCTCATGAGGTGTGGAGCTACAGGATTGTTAGGCTTGAGCGACATTAATGGTTTTGGTTGGGCACTGCAGAGGTGAAATACTGAGGTCTTTCAATATGATCTAATATTAGTTGAATTTTGTTTTTTAAACCCTTACTTTATACTGTGTGGTAAATCAGAGAGAGATAATCTAGCAAGGTGAAATCTATAGGAGAGACATCCATTTATTATTTGTATTTGTTTTCTGGAAAGCTTCCATGTGTTAAATATCAGCCTTTTTATAAAGGCCTTCTTTAATTATTAGCTGAAAATCAGGTATTTATGTAATTATCATAATTATATCTACACATCTAGTGTACTTGAAATTATTTCATTAAAAATTGTAATTATTATACAATTATAGGGGATAATGACGTCCTTGTAACGTGTCGCTGAAGCTGTAATTAAATGGTGGCATAAATGAATTGGAAGTGATTTTGAAGTTTTGAATATTGTTTTATCAGAAATACCAGAAGTGATTCATCCATATTGTGAACTGGCAGTAAAACCTCTCCAAAGTTATTTTGAGAAAAGATTTCACAGAGCTCATGGGAAAAGATTTGTCTCTATTGCCTTTCTGTCTTCACTCTCTGTTCCTTATAATCTTACAGCTAAAAAACTGTCTGCAGATTATTAATGGAAAGGTGCATTGTGTAAGAAGAAGGTTTTGCAGCTTTTTGAATCTTTCTAGAAGGCTCAGTCCGGAGAAAATAGGTTCTACATGCAAGCACAGTCTGTACTTAGACATGCTTCTTCTAAGTAGAGGGAAAAACCTATCCAATAGTTGGTTCAAGGAGATGAAAAAACTCCACTAAGTATAAGGAAGTTCTCATTATGTGCTGAGTTTCAATGATCCGCTTATATATTGGGAATGTCCAAATAGGGCAACTCCAGGTGCTGGGGAAAGAGAAAAAAAATTCATCTTGTAGTACCAAGCCATTTGATGCTCCAAGTACAGTAGGTGGAGGAAGCAGTGTGGATACAGAGGAAGCCTATGGAGCATTTGCCCTTCTCTCCCCAGAGTGGGTGGGGAATGACTGGCATGGATTATATATGCTAGAATCTACCCGAACCACAGGATCACATATTTCTCATACTCTTTCATGTCAGCCTTCTGTAGTGTACAGATGATCCCTCTTCTCTCCCTTCAGTTAATGGCAGTAAGGCATATATAACTTTTAGGCTTCCATTATCAATCTGCTTTTTTACATCTGATACAGTGTGTTCCACAGTGATGGGTGTAGAACAGCATACCTATGGCACGACTGGCAGCCATACAGCAACCAACAACCAACTTGCTGTTCCTTCTAAAGACAGCCTCACCGTTTGGGCTGAGGTCTGGGGAGGCTGGAGCTATGTACAAACCAGCTGGAGGGGCCTCCCATCTCTCCTGCACCCGTCTGCTTACCTCCTACCTACCAGCTGGGGCTCCTCCTCCAGTCTTTGCTCCCAGTTTTGTTAGGGGAATGACTCATGGGAACTTCTTCCCAGTTACTTCAGATGCATTTGGGCAGGTTAGACAAACCTGTTTAGTTCACTTAATCCAGCAGCTCGGTTTTGCTCAAGCATGATTAAGGAGAGTTTGCAGAGTCTAATGCAGAATTTTTAGTCTCACAAAAGAATGGGAACAAAGGTCCAAGAGTTAAGAGACCTCGAAGGTCACAATACTGTCTTACTGTGCCCCAAGCTGAATACAGACCACCCCTCTGTGGCCTGGAGAAGAACTCTGCCTGTGTATCACCTTGTGTCAGGATTCTTTGCCAAGGCAACCCGCACAAGAACTGTTAACATTTGCTCATGTCTTTGTGGGGCTTTCTGAAAGTGAGCCATTGCTGCACTTTAACCTGAAGCTGAGCATCGCTGCTCTCCTCAAGCTCTCTTCCAGTGCCCTGGCAGGGATTTTTTGGGTTATTTTTACCAACACCTTTCTTTTCAGTCTTTAGTATATTAGTATTAAGATAGTGAGGAGGCAAACCAGACATAACCTTTCACCAGGTGGATGTCGTTCACCTGAATTTCAGTCTCTGAGAATCCTCATTCCCAAAGCAATAGCTTTAACAAGATAGACCCGGTGGTAAGGGAACGTGAGACATGCATTTAACTGTGTATACATACACAGTCATAAACAGATTTGAAAGCTCAAAGGACAGCTAGTACAATTTGTCTTACTTGATTGCAAAACTGGTATTGATTCATCTGTTTTCATACTTGTTTTAAAGTGCAAAAAAATGAATCTGGACTTTAAAAAAAAATACCTGACTTTAGCTGCTGAAGGCCAGATCTAAGATACTTACATGAGCCAAACAGAAGCTTTTACACATTTACCTGCTCCAAGACTGCTTTTCATCAATTCTTGAAGTATTGCTGTATTTGGCTGTTGAAATTTCACAAGAAATCTTCAGGCTGTGAACCTAGGATTTAAAATCTTAGTCCTTCCCTTGTTTCATTGTGATGCTGAACTCAACACAGGTGTTAGCCAATTCATATGAAGTCTGTGTGGAACAGGAAAGAGAATTAGGTTTGTTTTGCACACTTTTCAGTCATCAACTGAGCTATTCCTTGATGGCAAATGGGTTGCTTTGGCTGGAAACAATAATTTTTGGAAGAAAAAATAATTGGTATACCTGAGCGCCAAAGCACCTGCAGTCTCTCATAGATGAAATCTCCATAGATGAAGTCTTACACAAAGGAAGAAGCAAAAGATGTGTTGATTGTTTTTTTAGTTTAAGGCACTATGAAGCCCTTGATTAACTGGCAATTCTTGAAATGCTGCAGTTGAAGTATTGAAGATACTGCCTGGCATGTTGTGAGCCCATATCATGGGAAACCAGAGCCTGCATTTTACAGACACAGCTGATTGCTGAAGAGGTCACAGCAAGAGTCTCCTTCATCCCAAATCTTGGCCCGTTAACAGAAGTCCCTCGCATCCCCTTCTCCATGCATTATCCTCTGTGTTGTTAACATGTGAAAGGGAACAGTGTCCCTTGAACTGTAAAGCAGTCTTGACAGCCTGGTTTTGTTGCTTTTCCTGACACCTTTGAAAGATGGCTTCTGAAATGTGCTTAGGCATGAGAGGGATGTTCACTTGCAGAGGTGAGCTGGGAGACAGAAGATGAGCTGAAAGCTCATCTTTGCATCTGACAGCAAAGAAGGCTCCTGACACACATGTTGAAGCAGGTGTACATTGCCAGGCAGTGGGCAAACCAAGCCCAGAAACAGGAATAAAAGGCTCTTTCTCTTTAGGCAAAATGGGACCAAGAAGGAGGCAGTGCACAATTCCACACTGCAGTTTTCAGTGGCAGAAACTATTTTTCTCTCCAGAATTTGCTAACATATATTAGTTTCTGTCTTTCTGCCCAGAGCTTTGACATACTCAATTACAAGCTAGTTTGACTGAGTATCAGCACAACAAACCAGCAGAAGTCAAAGGAGAGAGGTGAAAAATAAAGAATTTACCAAAAGTGCTCCATATCCCTTCCACGCTTGATATTTGTACTGTGCAAGTGGTCTGGTTGTCACTCCTCTCTGTCCACCACCTGGGCATCTGGACATGTCACAATGTCCTACCTTAGGCTGGACCTAAGGTAGAGCAAAAGCTGACCCTTACTGTGGCTCAATTGAAAACAGATAAGCTCAGCAGTAAGTCAGATTTTGGCCTGTTTGAATTATGAATATTCTTTTAAATGCTGTCACTTCCTTAAAGAAGTACAGTAGCTTCCTTTGAATTTTAAGTGACTTTGGATTGAAATTCTGTGTGAGTGATTATCTGGCTCAGTGAATACTGTTGTTATTATTAGCAATTTCGGATGTTAACCTCTTCATGACTGAAATCTCTTAAGTGCAGCATGACATTGTACTGGCACTCAGGAACTAGAAAGGTTAAGAAGCCATTGAAACACATTCAGGAAATGTCATAATTTCCAGGCTGATGAAGTGCTAGCCTAGAAGAGAACAAAGAAACAATAATAATAATTACATTTACTTTATGCTTGTGAAAAAGACAGTTTGAAGGAGAGCAGGCCATAGACAGTAGCTCATTTTTGGTTCTGCCCCCATTAGTTATGTCACATTCCTGCTTTACTTATATAACCCCAGAGATATGCTGTGTAAATGGAGCTTGGTTGCAGGGGGATGCTTTGACACAAAGCTGAATGTCCCTTTCCAGTCATTCTGGACCTCACTGGCCTTTTCTCATTCCCTCCCTCCTCCCCTGGCTAAGCAGCATCTGGCCCTCTCCATCTGGTGAACTTGTGTGACTATTTCAAGTATAGATTTAGTTATTAAATCTGGAGATAAAGTATGGATCTGTTCCACTAACCAGATACTACAGTGATTAGAGCCACAGAGATACTTGGAGAGATTAATTAGATGATATTATCAAATCATTATAAGCAAACTCTTAAAGACAAAGCAATAGAAAGTAATCTCACATCACACTATTTCTTTAAAGAACATTTATACTCTTCCTGTTTGTTTTGCCTCTGGTTTATTTACATGCATTAAGAGTGCAGTGGCACAAAACCCTCATGCTCACAACTGGGCTGGAGGACAGAATAAACCAATTTCTGCTGTAAATCTCTCTGATGCTGCCCATAAGCTAAACCACATCATTTCTTGTACTCCAGGTGAAAAAACAAACACATATGGAAATCTTATTTTATAAAGCAATTGTGCAGTTACTTGGGGGAACTCATTTCAGGTCTCTGGGGTTAGGCAGGAAGCTGCCTGCTCTCTCACCAACCTTTTATTATCTTGCTTATCTCATTCTATATTTATTATTTTGACTGTAGAATCTTTTTTTGACTGCTTCTGTTGCATAAGTCCAGTGTTGTGAGCCAATGCTAGCTAATTCAGATAAAAGTTTGTGCTTCATTCTTTGGTAGGTTTCAGGGTTCCTTCCTATGAAAATGATTTTCCAATGTGTAACAGCAATTCACAGCAGTACTGAGCCTCCAAGTTGTGTTTTCTGTAGCCCACAGTGTCATTTTCTTAACATGTATATACATATATGTATGTCTATATACATACACGTGTGTGTATATATGAGAGCTTTTCTTTATTAATATATATTTTAGTAAGTACTCCAGCTAATGTTCATATACTGTTTTCATGAGAGAATTGGCAGAATAGTATACATCAAAGGCAACAATTAGTGTATTTTCATTTAACTTGTTCAGCCTATTAGGTTGTTAAATTTTGCATAGAAAATCATTATCATGTTTAATTTGGGAAGGAAGCTCTTGGAAGAGGAGTTGTGGACGTAAATCAATCCGCGAGGAGGCTCTCATACAGTATTACAGCAACTAGAGCTCTGGGACATCATGAAATATTTTCCCATCTTATTAACTGTAAACAAAAAGAAGTGAAAAAAACCTGCAGGATTACCACTGGATTAGGAGTTTAGAGAGAAGCTTCTGATGGCTTTATCTAATATTAAGATCTAGAGCAAGATCGTGTCAAATCCTTTTCTTACTGAGCACTGGCACATTTTTGGTAGTTTGCAGACTGCAGGCTTGTGTCTGCAATACACCTGCTTTTTTTCAGTGAAGGACTTGACATAGCATAGTCCATGGTTGCTTTCATTTTTCCTTTCTCTAGAACTAGTGCAAGAACTGTTTCATCAGAATGGTGTTGCAACCATTAGGGATGTTGCTTGCTACTTCAGAATTAGTTGATGTTGAAAATGTGACAGGAGAAAACTGCAAAGTGCCTTTCCCCCCATCTTTATTGGGAGCATGTGACCTGATATTCCAGCAATTTAGAACCAGTTATCTGATATTAAATCAAATCAGGAAGGGCTGGGGTTTGACCAATTAAAGTCAAAGAGGAAAGGTCAGAAATCAACACCAAAATAGAACAAATATTAACTAAATATGCCATCATACAGCAGATAGTCAGGGCTTTTGTGTGCCCTGCTGTGCCAGTATCTATTCAGAAGCTAGTCATTATGTCTCTGTTCTAAAAGAGAACTAATTTTGAAGACTTCAGTGCACTAAAATCAAGTAATTTACTGCCCTTTTTTTTTGCTGTGTTTTTATGATGTTTTGCCTGATTAAACATTCAGTGCTAGACACAGCGGCTTCTGGTTTTGTCCCTGCACTTTTCAGGTTCGAATTTCTTTGAGTGCAGTTGCTATTCTTTAGTGCCAAAGTACTTGATTGCTTTCATAAACTGAGATATTTAGTGGCAAAACTGACATAAGTGTCAGGATTACATTATTGATTATTTTGAAGGCACAAAAATCCATAAAGCACTTTCTGCTGTGCTCTAGTGGAAAACAACTGTGCCTGTTCACACTCAGCAGGTAAACTGGTGGCCACGTAAAAATCAACCATGAAAATCAAAGCATGTTTTACAAGACCAGGCCCAAATTCCCATCTCAAAAAGATGAAGATGCATAAACTTAGAGATAGATGCAGGGAATTCGAATGTTTGGTAGATCTTGAGAGTTTTGCCTGAGAAAGGTAAATATATGACATTGATGAGGGAATAGACAGACAGAGTCTGCTCAGCAAGCTTGCTGATGGCACCAAACTGGGAGGCTTGACTAATACAACTGAAGGCTGTGCAGCAATTCAGTGGCACCTGGACAAACTGGAGAGCTGGGCACAAAGGAAACAAATGAGATTCAGCAAGGACAAGTGCAGAGTCCTGCACCTGGGGGAGGAACAATAAACTGCACCAGTACAGGCTGGGAGGTGATCTGCTGGAGAGCAGCCTTGTGGAGAGGGATCTGGGAGTGCTGGTGGAGAACATCCATGGCACAGCAATGTGCCCTGGTGGCCAAGAGGAGCAGTAGGATCCTGGGGTGTATTAAGAAGAGTGTGTCCAACAGATCAAGGGAGATTCTCCTCCCCCTCTACTCTGCCCTGGCGAGACCTCCTCTTGAGTACTGCCTTCAGTTTTGGGCTCCCCAGTTTCAGAGGGACAGGGATCTACTGGAGAAGGTCCAGCGCAGGGCTACGAGGATGGTGAGGGGACTGGAGCACTGCTTGGTGCGGAGAGGCTGAGGGACCTGGGGCTGCTTAGTCTGGAGAAGAGNCCTGGGGCTGCTTAGTCTGGAGAAGAGAGGACTGAGAGGGGATCTAATAAATGTGTATAAATATCTGAGGGCTGGGGGTCAGGAGAGGGAGACAGGCTCTGCTCACTTGCTGCCTGGGATAGGACAAAGAGCAATGGATAGAAGCTGCAGCGCAGGAGGTTCCGGCTCAATGCATGGGGGAAGTTCTTTACTGTAAAGGTCCCAGAGCCCTGGCACAGGCTGCCCAGAGAGGTTGTGGAGTCTCCTTCTCTGGAGCCTTTCAAGGCCTGTCTGGATGTGTTCCTGTGTGACCTGAGCTAGGTTGTCTGGTCCTGCTCTGGCAGGGGTGTTGGACTGGATGAGCTCTTTGGGTCCCTTCCGACCCCTGACATCTGTGATCCTCTGATATTTTCCCATTCTTTTTTGTTTTTTACTCCATTCTTATTTTCTGGAAATAATTTTGGAACTGACTTATATCATGGCCTTTCCTGCCATAGCAAATCCCTTTTACCTCTTCCTGTTCCTTTTTCTCCTGTTTTCTTCTCTCAGTCTTATTGTATCTGATTTAATCCCCCCCCCCTTTTTTTTTTTATTTATAGATATGCAATCATGAACTATTCATTTGTCACCATATCATTATTTTTCCCCCTTTCCATTGAAAGTGGAAAAACTAGGACAAAAGAGTGAGCCTCTGCAAAGTCACATGCAGACAGGGAAAGAGGCTGGATTGTGGAGCTGCAATTAAAACATCCCATTCTTTTTAACACTTTTTTGTTTTTTTTTTCTTTTTTTGACCAGGCTGTTTATGATGCTCCTGGACTGCTTTCATGGTTCATGTAACTGAAGCAATTCTTTAACTCCTGCACGACTTAATCCTGATCTTTCCTAAGTGCAAGTATTTGTCAGTCAGTTGCCCCCTATAGGGGTGCGAATCACGTCTTATCTTAGCTCATGAAATATTTTCTGCCTTTCTTGTCTTGCTGCCTTACAGCCTCCAAATAGGGAAGAAGAAAGAGTTGCTGCAGCTTTTATTAATTATTTATGTGCTGTTATCAAACATTCCTAGAGTGCTGTAAATTTACAGGCTTTAGTACGAATTTGGAGAAAACAAGTTCCCTGATCTAGAGAATTTATAGTGAAGAAAAGACAACAAAGGTGAAGATATAAAACCAGTGGTTGTAGTAAAGTAGTGCAAGGTACAGGAGTTTTGATAAGGGATTGCCATATACATGGTATGAAGGAGAAGGAGAGCAAGAGTGCCTGGATGCGTGCACAGAGTGCCAGAAGAGGAGAAGGGGGCAGCAGTAAAAGCCAGTAACAAATAACACACAGGGATTACAAGGAAAGCAAAAGGATTGACCTGATTCGCGTGTTTACCACTCAGCATCTTAGTGGTACTCTTTCAGCTCCTGAATCGAATCATTTGACTCAGTGGGTGGCAGAGGCAAGTGTGTGTCCCAAACAGAGACCCACCTGTTCCAACCAGGGGAGTTCATGCATGTGCCAGTTAGCGACTGCTTCCACAAGTCCTGTGAGACAATGGGAGATGGCCCCTTCAGAGGAATTAATGACACATCCAGCCCCTAGCACAGGCCTTTCTTTCAGCCACTGTATTTCTGTCCTTCCCAGAGGCAGCAGTGTGATGGCGGACTCCTGCATCAGATACCCACTGGAGCTGTTTTGTCCATAACCTTGTGTAGAACCATTATAATTTTCTCTCTCTCTCCCTTTTCTTTTTTTTTTTTTTTCTGATGTGATTTTATTTTTAGATGCATGAAAGGATGAGCACAAAGAGTGAAAGTGTTCATAAACAACCCAGAGTAACCAGAGGTGAACAGGCTAGACTTAGCTCACAGAAATCCACGGATGCTGACATTATTTCCCAGTGGCTTTGTTATGGTATTACGCATTATGTGTCAGTGTACATCGTATGGCAGTGTGCACTTGTCCCAGATGGTACATCTGCTGCTATGGAGATCACCTGAAATAACAGAATATTAAAATCTGTGATAGAACAATCAGCCCCAGCAGCAGATAAAAAACGCCAGTTAAAAAGATACTCATTTTTGCCTAGAAAAGCAATGTGTCTGGGCACCATACTGTCTCCCATTGTTCTGGTCAGTGCAAAGGGCTGCTCTGAATCATTTCTGACCACATATTCAGGCATCACTCAGATGCTGTTCTTTATACTGAAGAGCTGCAAAATTGATTCAGACACTCAATCTGCACATATTTAAGGCCGTCACTTAAACATGCACCTGATGAGAGCAGTCATGGAACATGGAGCTTATCCAGGGGTAGTTAAAGATAGGCATTGATTTAAAGACTTGCCTGGTGGCAACATTGCCATTTTCTGTTAGAAGAGCAGGATTTGTCTCATAGTTTGCTGACAACTGGAAGGATGGCTCCTAGGCCTCACAAAGCTCCTGGGTGTTGCTTTGGCAGTCTAAAGTGGTCGTCAAATGTCTGTAAGTCTGGTTATAATGTTACTATAAAATAGGCATGTCATCACTGCATGAATTCTGAGCAAGACAAATCTTTGCTTGGTTGTGTGATTTCACCTTGAGCCAAAAAGACATTGCTGCTGGCTTTCCTTCTTGCAGTTGCATTGATTTGCTTATTTACTGTAACTTTCTTTTCACTAACTTTAAAAGGGAATATTGCAAGATACAGGAGTGTATTGCACACATCTTAAACCCGTGGACCGAAAGATCAGCCAAAAGCTATGCACAGGAATGAATACATAATCAGCAACCTTGTACTTGCCTGTTATAACAAAATAGCTTTAAAGAACAGAACATTTGACTGTAATGTAAGTTGCAGATACTTCTCTTCCAGGGCAGCAATCCTCTTGAGTCTGTCATCTATTGCAACTTGAGCAACTGCTAATTGCTGTTCTGAAGACACCAGTTTTGATTATATTTCCAGTGTGTCAGCTGTACAGCTTTACATTTGCATGTATTTAGAAAGGCATCCATGCAACGCTAAAAAAAAAAAAATTAAGAAACAATCCTACAAGACTCAGATTCACATTGGAGCTGCAGCGTTAAACACACTGAAGCCACACAACAAACTGTGCTGCACCTGTCACACTTTTGGACAAGTTGGGGAGAATACAGTGAGCACTGCTTGCACCTCCTGTTGATCTTCACAGGTAGCTGACTTTGCTGAAAGTGACCGTAACCACACGTCTGAGGGTCATCCTGAGCTTTGCACAGGTCTAGTCTGGATCCAGACTGTCTTGATCCAGTGTGTCCTTCAAAGAAGAGATAATTGCAAGAACTTTTATGTCTTTCTTGGAGTCATCCTGCTGCTTGTTCTGGCAGCAGATGCAACAGAAATACTGTACTTATTTTAAGATTTCTATGTTCTCTTAATGACCTGGACACTTTTTAAAGGAGATTTAAACTGCATAGAATATTGAGAGAGCTGCATTAATACCAGTGTTTCTATTAGCATAGTTTTTCAATATCCATACTCGTTTTATGGTCTGTGGTAGGCAGGGTTGACCTGCTTTATTGTTTTGCTCTCTTTTAGTGAATCAGAGTAATTCCTGAAAGTAATAAAGCAGGGACCTGAATTGGCAAAAATCTGATCCCTGATTGACCTTATCTTGCTGCCAGTCTGATGTAATCCAGGCTATGATGTGATCTTGCCCTCCTTTCTTGTGAATAGTGAAAGAACATTCACTCTCATTGATTAAAAATCTTAGTTGTCTTGAAAAGAAAAGTGAGAGGGGGAAGAGGAGGAGTTGAGGTAATAAAGGTTAAAAAACATATCTGTCAGACATTTTCTACTTTGAAATTATATTTTATTGGTTTCCACAGTTAGAATTGCTTGCAGTTTTTAAATGGAGTATGTTGCTGATGTGACTCTGAATTCTTGGATACATCTGTGTCTTTGTGCCTTGTGTCAGGGCTCACAGTAGTAAAATTCTGCTCCAAGTGGAGGATAGCAGCTGAAAATTCTGGTACCTAAGAGTTAAGAGAGGCAGATGTATGTATGTTTGTTTTCCTTCCTTCCTTCCT
>VWYK01084698.1:2625-15892 GCA_013399775.1 Semnornis frantzii | reverse complement strand
AATTCTTTGCAATGATCAGCCTCTGTAAGTGCCCTTTTAAAAGAACTCCTAGCTGTAGCTCAAAGAATTTACTCAGTGTTAACTCTGCCACACAGGTATAGTGCTAAATATATCTATTGATTTTCACTGATAACCATTTGGGGTTTGAGTTGAGAAGGCCACAGTTCAACTGACTTTATAGTATTTTAATAGATCAGACTGTGCATTCAGCATCAATTTATCTCACAGAAGCAATTTTAAATTCTGAATATTTTTTCATCAGCCAGATCTGTAAGATGTTGTAGAGAATCACTGTCTGGCTAATTTGTGTTTAGCTGTAGCTCACTCAACACCCAGAGTGCTAAGACATGGAGTACTTCCTGAGTATCAGCACAGTTCCTGCTATTTGGGAAATAAACACACTCAATGTGCAGCCTGCAACTAACTAGAAGCAAAAGTTGCCTTCCTATTTTACTCTCGGCTACAAAAGATTTAAGCAGAAGCCAACACCAGCTCCTTTCCCTCCAAAACTTCTCGGAGTGAACTTCGTTTACTGGGCAGCAGATGGCAGCAGGTGTCACACTACTGACTTTTTGCACGTCACTTGGGCAAACACTTGCCGATATTTGTAGCTGGCAAAACCTGAAATTAACTTCACCTCAGGAATCCGTTTTAGTAAAAATTAGTATTTTTAAAAGTAGTTCAATGGAACTTTAGAACAGGAATAATGGAAATTGGTGTGAATCTAGACACAAGCATCAGTGTAAGAGTTGGTGAGCAGTGTAAGAGGTGATCTTAAACACTCGGAAATTTAATTAGTTCAGTACAGGAGCTGCATAAAGATTCCTCATCTGCCTAAGGTAACCACTTAAAATTCTATACGAACATACTCCAAACTGCACTTCCTAGCACTCCAGAGGAAAAAGAATTACAACCCAAAAATTCATTGTATGGACAGGATTCAAGAGGGATCTGGGAAAATTACTTAAAACAGCTCTATTAAACTGCAACAGAAACCAGCCCATAAATCAAAGTTTGCATTATGTCCATTTTATTCATGCTCTGAAGACTCCTCTGTCATCAGAGATCCCAAGTAACTTACTTTGGACCTTTGTTTCATTAGTGAAGGGTAATGAAAATGGCAAGTCTAAGAAATTCCTACTCCAAAGAAATTCTGAAAGGTGAGAATCTGGCTCTGTGCACATATTCCACAATGTCAGGCAAGACACAGTAAGGCTAAAACTGGCAGTTTGTGCTTCCTTTAAAAGACACTTAAAGACCCCAAATCAGGAGTAATTCTTAATTAATTACTATTTTAACCTGGGAAAAAAAAATTTAAAAAAATAAACATGCACATCAGAACCCACCCAACAACACCCCGGTTATTTTCAACTACCTCTTTAATTAACTCTTTTCCCTCACTCTTTTAAACACCAAGAAAGTCACATCAGATAGCTTCCTTCTCTGCTATGGAACCCTGACATAGGATCCACTACTGTAGGAAGCCTGAAAATATCCAACCACACAACCCCAAACCTGCAGTTGTTACTTTTTCAACACATCTCCACACGATTCGGCTCTCACAAGCACACCCTCAATGCAGAAGTTGTAGGAATTACAAAATGAACTATTCTACAATCCTAGACTCCAAAACATCTTACTGTATTTTTTTTTTTCTTTAAATGTAACTTTAAAGGCAGTTTGCTTCCTCAAAGACTGGACAGTTCACTTCCAAGCATGAGGAAGTTGAGCACTCTTTATAGTGATAAGAGCACAGCCACAGAGCAAGCTCCAGCCTTGGTCTCCCAGAGGTTTGCTCAGTAGCCTTTAGAACAACAGGAGATAACAGTGCATTCATCAGCTGTTCTCCTGTGAGAACACGACCAATTTTGTGGGCAGTAGAGCATTAAGAGACAGCTGGGGGAGGCAGGAGAGAGGCAGACTAGGGCATAAAGGATAGGTTTGTTTTTACATTCCTTTAGCAATTTAGCCCACTATAAATATTGGATAGCTGAGAACAAGCTGAGTTTCACATCCTTAGAAATACTCTATACAAGAGCAATTTGGTAGGGAGGGTGGGCAGAGGGGTAAGAGGATATCTCACTAAAGACCACACTTGAACTGCAAGTAAGTAGTATGAAACATTGACAGTAACTAATTCAGTATCAAAATATGATACTAAGGATGTGTTAGTAGCACCTCCAAATTTGAAATTCCAAGGTACACAGGAGGCAAACTTTACAAGGTCCATATACTGACAAGCTGTGGAAAAAAAAATGTAAATGATGTCTTTCAGGCAAGCACTGAGACCCACAAACTTAATGTTTGGAATCAAATTTAGAAACAAGGAAATTATGTAAGATACTAAAAAGACACCAAATATAAGACATCGAAAAGATCTTTATTTATTTAAAATGAAACACAACTTCCATAATCAAGAAACTAGCAAAGGGTGTAAACACTTCAGTCTAAGAACACTGCCAGCAATAGGCTGAATACTTCTCAGTTAGTACCACTCGATGCCTGAATTTGGCACAACTTAACCATTCCAAACCAGATATACCCTCCCTCCTGGTTGTGCTATGTTTAATCACCACACTCCTCTCCAGAAATTACTCAACGTTGCCATGAAGCAATTAAGGACTGGACACCAAGACTTCTTTCAGTTAATTATTTCAAAATATACTGAAAGCAATCTGATTTTGCTGTCTATTTTACCTGCCAAATGCATGTAAGCAGCACTACATTTCATTGAACTGTATTACTTAAAAAACAACTACATACTGCAAAAGTGGAAGTGACTGACACATCATAGGATGTCATCATTTTCAAAGACAGAATAATAAAGTTTGGAAACTTCCAAGGTAAGTTTTTTGCTTCTGCTTAGCTTTTTCAGGAAGCAAAATGAACAAAAAGTGCAAGCTACTAAGTCAAAAATTGGCGAAATACTGTTTGTTATCCTGATTTTAGAGAGCAAATAATACATACCCATTAAATCCAGTGACAATTTTTAGAATTCTCTCTTTCATCTCTTCAAAGGGAATATATTCCACATTTGGATTGGGAGGTCCTCTTGGTTCAGGAGCTGAGGTTCTGAAATCATCCATTACTTTCTCCAGTTTGAAAATAAAATAGCCTTTAAACTGAGACCACTGAACCCTGCATAAAACACAAGAATGAAGACATGTGTGAGTCAGGCCTAAATTCACAGAAAAACAGAATAACTTTGTAAAACACTTGTGCTGGTATGCCAGTCCTAAGATAAATGAGGCAAGTAATGTACTATTAATTTCTTCCCTGAATTTAAAGCCTGATAACCACAGAAAAAGAATATTACACAAGTCAATTGCCATTAACAGGGTAAGCCATTTCCTTAACCAATATTCACTCAGTCAAACCTAAGTGTATGGAACACAGGCACATCTCAATTCAACAATGAGCCTGCATGCCAACTGAAGTTTTCACTGACAAGGGAGAACACAAAAAAATCCAACCAACAATACACCAAAAAAGGAGAACAAGTTAAAAAGATTAATCCAAACCAACATGTTTCAAGTCTGGAAACCACACAGGAATTGTACATAGTGTTATCTGCTTCTGTTACAAACCCTTACTGAAAGGCCTTTTGTGTTTAACTGCTCAAGTGTCCATGCCTCTTGAAAGCATTTCTTACCTCTCCTTCTCCAAGAGACCAGTGCCTTTTGTAGCCAGCTAGCACTTGCTGGTGAGCATTTGAGCAAAACAACTTTGACTCCTGAGAAACATTTCCACAGCAGTAAGTAACCTTTTAAGATCTGCCTTATAACTTAGTTTTATCATTTACAGAATTCTCTGTAGTGAAATGTTCAAGAAAGCAGGTCTCTCACTGCATGCAATGGAGAAGGTGGGAGACTGCTGAGCAAGCCTTTCTACACCAATTGCTCCACACAACAGCCACAGAAGTAGTCTGGGGCCTCCTCTGGCTGGTGCATTTGTTGGTAGCACAGGGAGCAACTTGAAAGCAACAGATTTAGCTCATTTACTATCAATTTAATTTTATTCAGGATGACGCAGAAGCTTTCACATCTACAGGAGAGGCTAGTGGAGAAAGAAAACACTGGGAGAAATAACAAACCAACAGAGAAAGTGATCTTTGACATTCTTCTCTAACACACGCAATCTGGAATGAACACAGGCTCAAATCAAACAAGCATGAAATCCCAAGCCCTTCAGCTCCTGCTGAAAGAAATACGATTTAGCCACAGGCTGCATTTCTCCAGGCTGTCTTTGGTAGCAGTTCTCATTTAAACAGCCCTCAATGTTTTCCACTCTACATAACATCTGACCTTCCGCCAGGCTGATACAACTATTTGTGCTGTGAACTTCATGTGGTGGCTCTCCAGCAAAGCAATCACGTTTGTGTCCTACATGCTGTTCTCCAGTACTACTACATGCAAACCACCAGGCTACTGGAGTTGTACTAGCGTCCTTTCACTGGAATAGCAGTGCCATGTTATCTTTGCCTTAGAATCAACCAGGTTGGAAGAGACCTCCAAAATTATCCAGCCCAACCTATCACCCAGCCCCAGCCAATCAACCAGACCATGGCACTAAGTGCCCCATCCAGGTTTTGCTTGAACACCTCCAGGGACAGCAACTCCACCACCTCCCTGGGCAGCCCATACCAACGCAAATCACTCTCTCTGTCAAGAACTTCCTCCTGATTTCCAGCCTAGACCTCACCTGGCACAACCTGAGACTGTCCCCCCTCATTCTGCTGATGCTTGCCTGGGAGAAGAGACTGATCCCCACCTGGCTACCTACCCTTCAGACAGCAATGAGATCGCCTCTGAGCCTCCTTTTTAAAGGTCCATTTTAGTCATGCACTCCTGCAACTGGCTTAACTGTTACCTTGGTCTCAAAGAAATAATAAGACAAAGATGGAGAAAACTTGGTTCAGGTTTACCTACAGAGATTCTAACACAACATCCCTGTTTTATTAGGAGTGACAGATTTCCAGGAATCGCAGGAAATCCCAAGAGGAAAGCAAACTTTCCTTTTCCTTTCTAATAAACAATTAAGCACCTCACAGAGGGGCACTTACCCTAATGAATAACAAAAACAGAAAGAACAAGAGAAAGAAGAAACAAGGTCTTAAAAGGGAATGGCACAAAAAGGTGGAACAGCATCACTGAGTCTCACTGGACTATTGCTCCAGCAAGCATTATCCAGCCAAGGCAGAATTACTGTCCTGTTTCCAATGCAGTTACAGACATTAGTACTACAAACATTAAAAAGCTACTCAACTCTGCAGTGTTACCACCACCAGACAAACATTTTCACAACAAACCAGATTTATAACATAAGCACATCACAAAACATAAAAGACCCAGTAAATAACCCTATGCCACAGTTAATACTCCATGCAGAGCATCCCAAGAGCCTCACTTGGCTCATAAAATGGGATTCCACTACTATACTAAGCATTTTGATAATCTCATTAGATTTTTTCCACACTTTGGAAGTTGAACTATTCTTTGCTTTATTATTCCTTGCTAAACAGCAACATCTTTTCAGATTATTAACTCACGAGTGTTGTGCTGCCAGTTTAAAATGGCAATCTAGTGCCTTAAAGCAGCACCCACCAGCTCTTTATGGTGCTGAAGATGCAGAAAGTAAAGAATATAACATTTTTCCTTTATATAATCTGGAAAACTGTCTTGTGTTAAACCCTAGCATTTTTAATTAGTTTTCTATGATTATAAAAAGAACTTCCACCTGCAATACTGACATAAAAAGGATCTTTCATCCTGTATTTCAAACACTTGGTGAATGACTCCTGAAGAGGTGATGCAGTCCAGCTCATAACCAGAAGCATCAGAGTCCAAGGATAAACTCATCCTGCAGTCTCAAGTCTGACTACAGCTAACATAGATGGAGCAAGGCCAGGTTCACATCAACTAAACCAGCTGCTGGCAGAAGCAGTGTAACCACAGCAGCAGGAGATTAGGCCAGGCTGTTCAAACAAACTATCTCTAGCACATTTTCTGCAGCACTCTTGAATGCCCTACTGCTATGGCTGTGCTGTGAGCAGCATTGAAGTTAAGTAGCTGAAACTAAGTAGTGTGGAATGGTAAGGTTGGAAGGGACCTCGAGGATCATCCAGTTCCAACTCCCTGCCATAGGCAGGGACACCTCCCACTAGTACAGCTCACTCAAGGCCTCCTCCAACCCGGCCTTGAACACCTCCAGGGAGGGAGAAGCCACACCCTCCCTGGGCAACCTGTTCCAGTGTCTCACCACCCTCACTGCAAACAACTTCCTCCTACCATCCAGTCTAAATCTCCCCTCTGCCAGGTCAAACCCATTGCCCCTAGTCCTGTCATTGCAAGACCTTGTCAATAGTCCCTCCCGAGCCTTCCTGTAAACCCCTTCAGATACTGGAATGTTCACATTGCCATCATGGATAACTGCTTCCAAGTCATAGAGCCATCTTGTGCTTCTAGAGCATTTTCTCCTGACTTCTGCCGTAATTTAGACATTAAAACATGATGCCATTTAGATGGTCTTGAAGCACTTTCAATATGTACAACTACTTTCTGATGAACTGTTTTATCTCAATACGAGTAAGCTGCATGGGAACCGCAGCCACACAACAGGAAATATTTGCACTACAGAAGACTGAGTGAGCTCCAGACTCTTTAACCATGTAGGCAAAATTAAGTCCTGCAGTAGTAACATATTGAATTCCAAGAAGGTAGGAAGGAGGAGGAAGGTTTATGGTGTTTGAACGCATTTGTTTCTTTTTAGGTCTGATTTTCCAACATTATCCTAAGTGGGAGATTCTTCAACTTCAGCACACCATCCTTCAGTTATCCCCTTCCTGGTTTTCATACCAACCCATGCAGGAGTCCCTCTTCCTGTTTCTTACCTCATCTACTTCTCATTCTGCGTCTGCCAGGTTGCTAGGAATGGGGCAGAACCACAACCTCGCAGGAGGAAGAAAATACTTTAAAAGCAAGGCAGAACAACTCTGGAAAGCAGGATTCTACTTCCTCTGCTTTCATCCAGATCTACAAGTGCCTCCTTTTCCTTGAAAACCCAGTCCCATCACCACCTACTACCATGTTATCAGACACCAACAGCCCTCAGAACAGAAGCATTAACAACACAAGGTGGATCAATAAAAGAATTTATATAACATATTTTCTTCAAGCAACATATGTTAAAGAAACTTATCTACACTTGTGACAATGTACTGCTAAGTTTGAACCATACTGAAACTGTTTATAAAAGATTACACTCCAATCAGTCCATAACTGACCAATATCAGAAAAAAAAAAAAACAACAGTTGTTTAAATAACAAACTTGCTTCTAGCAAGGAAAGGAAAAAAAAAAAAAAAAATCACTGCTTCAGGGCCAGAAAGATTTTGTTAATTTACTTCAGCAGAAGTGATCACAAGTGTCACAAGAGGAAAAGTTCCCTTTCCAGTTTTACCAGTCTGTGAAAATGGCATGAAGTTGTATCAGACAAACTCTTCCAAGTCATTTGCATCTCATCCATAGAGAAGAGCAATTCATACATGACAGGCAGAGTTAAGTAATACAGCACAAAAATTAAGAATGATATTAGCTTATCCAAACAATCCATACCTAGATCTCTAGAAGTGTTAAGTTAGGAGCCTACACTGAAAGACAGTCCACTTAGAAAGCCAGTAACAGCAACGAGAAGAGAAACAAATGGCAAATACCTGTTCTCAGAAAAATAAAAACCTTCCACATGTATCACAAATTCCCTGAGAACAGCTATGGCATTAGGATGAAAGACTAGCTATTTTACTACAAAATTGGGGCACTGAAAATGAACAAAGTATGGTCAAATCCCTTCAAATGAAATCTTCAACACAACTTTACATACAACCTCGTCAAGTTTTATAAACTAGAAAACAACTGACAAACACTTCCAGCTCTGTAAAGAAACCAAAATGAAGCAAGTCCATGGAGAAAATACTCTTCATGCTTTTCTCCTGAGCAGTCTTGTTTATAAATACTTGCTCTTCCCACTCAGCATTGTTCATAATCAGCCTTTTCTGAAGGCATGCTTATTTCTTCTAAAAGTAGGCTTTTTCTGTCCACACCAACAACTTCTGAATCTGCACTACCAACTGAGAGCTCTTTTGCAGCCAAATAAAACACACAGATCTTCCAATGGCCACAGGAGCAAAAACAACTTCGGAAAGCACTTTTCAAAAGTCAGTTGATCCTAAGATGATCCAGCTCAGTACACTTTCATTCTAGAGAAGGACAACTTTGAAATTATATACATTTTATGTGTACCTAATGCATCTTTCACTACAGAACCTAGCTCATCCTGTATAAACACACCTGTAAAGACATCTCCCCTGCATCAAATTGACATAAACTGGCATTTTTCCCTAAGTAGAATCCAAGAAACAAACAATCAAAAATAATCAAAACCAAAAGAAAACACAACAACCACACAACAACCACTATGCTGCTGCCACCACCCCATCACCACCCCAACAACATAACTACCCCACGAAAAGAACATACGAAACCCCAGACCAAAACCACTCCATGCCAATGAATAAAAAGTAAAAATATAAAATAAATTCCCCCCTCACAAACACAAAAGCCCAAAAAAGGGGCCAGAATTAAGCCAAGACAAGAATGTTATGCCCTGCAAAGAAAGACAAAAGAGTACAAGGAAATATAGGTTGGACTTGATAATCTCGAAGGTCTTTCCCAACCTAATTCTGTGAAATTCTACAGTCAGTACTACAATGTGCTTATTCACTGAAGATTGATGAGGTAGCAAAAATGCTTCCACTGCACAGGGTAAAATTAAAAATTAATATTAATTTAGACAAGAGAACATAATCTAGCATTGCCAGAGCAGAAAAAAAGGAAGAACAAAATCCTCACTAACTCTGTCCTCTAATAAAAGCAAACTGTTTCACACCTGGACTTGAACTACATGGTTTTGTTGTAACTAATCCATAACTACAGGTCAAGCTAAGCACCATCAACCAAGCGTAGAAATGCACCAGTTCCATTTGATAACAGCAAAAAGGGCAGAGGTCACCTGAGACAGAAGGCAGTTTAAAGTTATCTGATGCTACGCTTTGATTTCAAGGAAGAATTATTAGCACGAAGTTGCTTGCAAGGTACTATTGCTTCTCTGGTAACGTGATCTGCACAGAATTCATCTTCCCAAGCATGCACATCAAAACCAAAATTGCATTTCACATGGAAATAATCTAATCCTATCACTCCCAGAGTGCACAGCTTTCCCCTGTTCCCATATTTCCTGCTTACTCAATGTTTGTGCTGATGAAACTGAGAAAGCAGCTTCTCCCTGACCACACTGGTTACTTCAAAAGAGAAGAAACCTCTGTCAACAGCTTGCACTGTCCAGATGGTTTTTGTGCCAGAATTAACTGGTATTTTCTTCTGACCATTGGACATGTTTTTATATTTGATAATTTTGCCAGCTGTTATATTCACTTTGGGAGGCTTGAAATTTCCAAGAGAGCAGAAAGCCAAAAACATTTAATGAAGTTGTCTGGGCACACTTAGACAAACATTAAAAGCCAAGTAGCAGAATAGTGAAAGGTAACTTAAGAACCTGAAAGTCTTGAACTCTCTGGAGAATCACAGAAAAACATTAACTTTGGGAGAAGTGGAGTAAGGAAAGGTTACAAAGATGTAACAGTAACATCCCTAACTCCTCCGCACAGAGCCTCCCTTATTGCTTTTCACAAAAAAAAAAAAACTAGCCATGTTGAAAGAAAGAACTACACCATTTGTTCTCATGTATCCAGTATACACTGAAAGACAGCACAGTAACTCCAAATATGACTACATGGCACAGTACAGATTGAACTGCATGCCTCTGCAAGTGCAGAAAACAAAGAAAAGTTACCTATCTCCCTTTTTATCGACTGTATTAACATATCAGAAGTTAGTACATGCAGCTTACACACTTCAGACAAGCTCCACAAGGTTTTAAGTTTTCAGTAAGACCCATGGAAGGCAAGCAAGACAAAACCTAAAACTAACTGAGGAACAGGAATTTAGAGGGCTTGAAATAAGGCTATCTCCTGAAATGAAGGTACTGCCATTATTTCATAAATCTTTCTGGAACTGTTTCACAGATTACAAGTTTAATTAAGAAAAACATTATATAGAAGGGATGTTAAGCTTCTAGAGACCTCGCTATGTACTTAAAACATTAAAGAGTCCCAGGAGTCCTGGTGGGATGTCTATCTTCACATTGCATAGTGTTTAAGTTCATTACAAAATTACTGTTTAAATCTGAAGAGGATGCCATCTGTTTTGGAGATGTTGTATACCACAGAGAACATAAAATGAAAAGAGAAACAAAAAGAGATCTATTATTGACTGTTCATTGAAGAGACCATAAAAGAAACATCAAAACTTAGTACAAGAAGGAAGCGCTACCCTCTCCAACCTTCACCTACAATTAACTTTCTGACGAGAAGAAATTAAAAGCACAAAATAGTGGATTTATGATGCCAACACTATGTTCAGCCATACTGATTTTAAGGCAAAGTTCTCAGAAGGAAAGAACTAGAGGGCAAGCTCAAAGGCACTTACATAACAAGTAAGAGTGACTTACATGAGCTCCCCCCCAAATACTGAAATCCATTACACCCCCACAGGGACTTGCTAGTGGGAAACAGGTGTTTAAGTGAAATAACTTGCCAACTTTAATAACTGTTTCTTCTCTTTTATGCCTTGGTCTGGAACTCATAGCAGATGGAGGTATACTCTAAAATACATTAATTTCCCCAGACTGTCAGAAGGAAATATTAAAAGTTTCAACCAAAACAAATTAATTCCCTTTCTATTGAAGTTTATCAATGAGATCTCCAAAGCTATTTGAGAAGTCAAAAGGCATAGAAAAATGCACCCCAGCAACCACGTGTCCAATTCCAACTCAAGCACAAGGTGGCAAACCAGCATGCTGGTTTCCAGTGTGCTCTCTCACAGCCTCCAAGTATCCAAACAGGAACTGTGGGCTAGATAGAATGCGCCACCTCTCAAATCCCTTAAAACCCATCTATCCCCCAAAGAAACACAAAGTTGAGTTATCCCCAGGCATGAGAAGTTCCAGGGTGGTTCCCTTCCCCCAGGCTGCAGAAAAGGCAGCACCAGGCAGGGAGTGAGTGCCGGGAGCCTGCCCAGGACTGACTGTCCCACTCCCTGGCAGCAGCACAGCGACTGCAGCCTGCGGCCAAGATGTCCCGTCCAGCAGAGTCAGCAGCTAAAGCCGGGCACTGGAATTGATGGATTGCAGTCCTCTGAGGGCAAGGAGACTGAGGCCACTCTCTTCCTCTCACTAATCTCCTTCCTCAGTTACCTCTGTTCTTTGGGATGAAAAGAGAGAAGGCAGAGCTGACTTATTTTGTTGTTGTAGCTTTGTTTTAATCACATTCTAATTTCAGATATTGATTTGGTATAAACAAGAACACCTGAAAGCACGGTTACATAGAAGAGGGTGAGCAAGTTAGAAATATTGCTAAGAAGTGCCTGTAAAACACAAAACCCAGCATTTCGCACACACCCCACACATTTTAGTACAGGACTTCTTAGTTCAGTATTAGCTATATAAATAATAAACAGTGCTCAATGGTAGAGAAATAGTTTTCACCACTGCACCCACACATTCCTATGATCCCACACACAGGGAAGTGAGGCAGATCACTGATCTAACCACAAAACTAATGCTACAGATGAGGAAGAGTAAGATGTGTAATTTGACTAGCAGAGAGCAGAGATGTTCTTTAAGCAGCTGGACTCATGTACCATATAAAAGAATGTATCATGCTTTAATTTTGAACTGTTTTGTCCTACTTCCTATGTTTTTTTCTCATAATCACTATATCGATGCAAAGTGTCGTCCTTCTGCACACTGTGGCCATTTGTGCTATCCACAGTGCAAGTTAACAAGGGAAATTTCAAACAATTACAACAGATTTACACAGGAAAGTCCCCTGTGCATCAATGCAGAGAAGTTTCTTAAATGCTTCTGGCAAGCGGACAAACACTCCAAGCTAACATTAAAGCCATAAGCAAGTGCTAGATCCTTTATCAGTGTTTGAGTGAGTTGTGAGTTTTAAACCCAGGGTGACCCAGCAGGGTGAGTTTACCGGACCACTGTGCTCTGTGATGAGCTCCTGTTAAGAAAACTCTGGCAAGTACTCTTCCTGGGGGAGCGTCCTGCTCCCTTTCACCTGACAACTCAGATAAAATTAAAACACTCACATTTTATCTTCAGTAGGATTTGACCTCATGTTACCTTTCACTTTAATTAAAAATATATTGAAGAACTCAAAAGAGGAAAAACTGGTATTTCCCACAAGCACAGAAGGTGTTTTTCCATCTTTGCTCACTGATTGTTGTCAGCTTAAATTAAGTCTTTGCTCTCCTCCTTCTGAGCGTGATGAGCTCATTCCAGAACCACGGAAACTGCAATACATTAGAACTACGTCTTTGGTAGTAAAAGTGTTCACCTCTCTACTACTTGCAAATTACTACTGCTATTGCCAGGAACAACAAAGATTAAGACTTACTTATGGAAACCAGCATCTGATGAAGACATTAAAGTAGTATCTGTAATCATCAAGGGACTAATTGTGATCTCTGCTGATAAATATTCAGCTGACTCCAACAGAACACAGTTGTTCCACAGCACAGAAGAACTCTGAACTAGGACTCAAGAGTTCTTGAAAAAAGAGCATTTCTTACTACAGCTCTCTAAAAACAAACTCAAGAACCTTTCATTTTCTTTTAAAGAGGAAAAAAAACTGACAAGATTACAACAGATTCTTCATTCAGGAAGCTGAGAGAAATACACAAAATAAATGAATGCCTTTAAAACTTCCACAAACCACTGGCAGTGGTTTACCTGTAAAAACAGAAGGTAGATAGGATATTTTCATTCAGTTTCCATCTTCCACTTGAAAATTTACTGGAAGTTACCTTTGGTTGATAAGAATAAACTGGTGTATTTACTGAACTATTCCACCTACTGTGCCTCTGTACCATCATGTAAATTCTTCCTCTGACTCCTTCATATAATTTGATTTACGCCCATATCCAATAACACTCTTTAAAAACTTCAAGTTTTACTGCAAGTAGAATGATCACCTCAGATATTGGCATTCCCATAAAACACTCACCAACTACAAAGCTCTCCAAGTTCTGCAAACACAGACTTTTGGGTAAGCATTAAATACCAGCTAAGTCCTCCCATATGAC
>VWYK01084660.1:0-18456 GCA_013399775.1 Semnornis frantzii | reverse complement strand
GTTTCATTTGACTGGACATTGTATTGAGATAAAACGCATTCCAATTATCTATAATGGGATACCAAATTATATTCTTCAGGAGAAATTGTGATAGTGCAATCCATGCAGGAGAATGAAAAATGACTCAGTGTATTGCTGAGTTTCTATTATGGAGCAGCACGATCTCCAGCATCCTGATTTGTAACAGTGAGTCACAGGTATGCTAGGATGGGATTACATTTCTATTGTAAATCTGTCTGACACCTGGCAGCCTTGAGAATAATGTACCCTTGTGTCTCTTTTTATTTAGAATATATTTTAATAGCCGTGGTTTTGTCAGCCAGACAGCTCTGGAGACTGTGCACATATCTAAGTGACAAATGCCTGGCTGTTGGGTCCCATGTCACATTCGTAAGAGCTTTCTCTTCCACGGACTGTACAAAGTCATTAACTTCTGGGGTCTCCAGGATGGCTACACACATAATCTTGCTTTCTCCCAGCATTCTTCAGCTGCACAAAACTTGCACCCTGCTTTGATGGTAATCCTCACTGCTAAAAACTTACAAAGCAAGATCTGGTCTTTAGCTCTTCATGCTCACCTGCTCCCTCATGCCTGCAAGGTTTAGGGTGCAGTAGCGATGGACTGGGCTTCCTCTTGTAAGAGGCAGTAAGCAGCTTCATAGTCATGAAAATGTCATACTAGGTCTTATAAATGAATGAAAAGCAGAGCTGACAGTGTAGATTATGAAATGCAAGAAAGTGAAAGCAAGTTAAAATCAGTATTACTGAGCTCCATGTAGTTATTGACCTTTCTTTTTTTTCCCAATACCTTTTGCTTGTTTCCCAGCTGAATTCAGTGTTGGCATTAGGGCACTTGGTTGGCAGCAGTAAGATTTTAAGATGCTATATGTGGGTTCCTTTTGTGATTGTGACTAAGAGGTTAATGTGCCTTGAGGGGTGTCTGGCAGTCCTCAGAGCATCCTAATGAAATTGGCTGGGTAGGTGACAGCGCTGGGAGTATTTCATATGCCCTGAATGCCTGTTCAGGATAATCCTTTTCTGGCATGGAGCAACTGGTGTCTCACAGCCCTTGGGAGGACTTGTGGGACAGAAAACAGGAGAGAAATGTTTTGTGTTGTCTTGATCTGACACCTTGCTGCTCAGACTGCCTGGCTGGTATGAAGTCATAAACACAGTTGCTGCACATGCTGCACTCAAAGGAGCTTCAGGGGTGGCTCTGTAGAAAATGAGAGAAAATGGCTATTTTCCAAGTCAGGCACTTGTCTGCTCCTGAGGCCATGGCAGATGGTCTGCAGAGCCATCGTGCAGGGCAGTCCCAGGTGGTTGGCTCCGTGTTCTGGAAGAAATTTTTAGAGCTGGCAGTGGCTTTTTTGTTTCAAAGTTGAGAGGCATTTGAGAGTTTGGGAACCTTAACGAATAAATGAAATGCAAGAGAAGCGTGTGGCAGAAAGTCCAAATTATACCTAAAATACATATCCAAGACATGTCTTAAACACCTACCTGAATACCCACCTTGCCCCCTCCTTCTTCCTGGGTGGAAGAAGCGGGAAAGCAGACAAAAGCCTTGGTGCCTCTCAGTCTGCTACAGAGACAACATATTTGGCCTCGTTCTGCACTCTGCTTTTGTGTTCTGCACTCTGCTTTTGTTTTGGTAAGCACAGGTCACCATGCTGGGCATGTGCATCTCCCTTTTTTGGTGAAATAAGTTAGGATTGGTTCCAGGGATGTTTTTATCTGTTGCTGTTTTCCAAAGACACTCGTCAAAATGTTTAAAACCCTAGCCAGCTTGTTTGTTCGCTGCTGCCTCCGTTGTTTTGTCTGCTACCTGTTTGCACTGCTTCCCACCACGCCTAGCTGGGGACTTGCCTCCCCCACGCACGGCAGACCTGACCCTGCCTGCCTTCCACACGGAGCCAAGGGACTGACACGGCTTGTCCTGCGCTGGGGTACAGCTGCCGGCTTGAGCTCAGCCCGGCCGGAGTCCATTTGACTCTGGCCCAGTCTAGGTGACGACCTAGCAACGAGTCGCGACACCGGCAGCTGCCGACCTGCCGCTCCAGCCCGAGAGGAGACTCCTTTGCTATACACAGCACCCGATGGGACTGCTCCAGCCCGGAAACCTGGATCCTGCTTCGCCCAGGGGCTGACCCCTCCAACGGCCTCCCGAGAGCCACGGAGGATTCGCCTCGTGTCTGTGGATCTTCTCAAGACAATCTGCCCCATTTGAGCTAGGCAAGCAGCAAAAGCCCAGTGCACCATTACCACGTGGAAGGCCACCACTGGGCTGGGACCATATTTTTCCTCGTTTATGCTTCTTCATCTACTTTCGCATTGCAGATGTTGAGACACTGATCAGTGAGTAAACTACCTCTCTTTTCTGAAGTTTGTGAAAGTTTTATGTTTAACCTTTAAGCAGCAGTTTGTGCTGTGGGACTCTCCAGTTGTTTTAATTTTCTAAAACCTTTCCTAAAATCATATAAATCAATCTCATTATATATATACATTCTGCAAAGATAGTTTTAGCAACCACGTGATAGAATCATAGAATGGTAAGGTTGGAAGGGACCTCAAACATCATCCAGTTTCAGGCCCCTGCCATAGGCAGGGACACTTCCCACTAATACAGGTCACTCAAGGCTTCATCCAGCCCAGCCTTGAACACTCCAGGGAGGGAGCATCCACAGCCTTCCTGGGCAACCTGTGCCAGTGTCTCACCACCCTCACTGGAAAGAACTTCCTTCTAACATCCAGTTTCAATCTCCCCTCTGCCGTTTAAACCCATTGCCCCTTGTCCTGTCATTACAAGACCTTGTCAATAGTCCCTCCCCAGCCTTCCTGTAGGCCCCCTTCAGATCCTGGAAGGCTGCTCTAAGGTCTCCTGGAAGCCTTCTCTTCTCCAGGCTGCAGAACCCCAACTCTATCAGCCTGTCCTCAGAGCAGAGCTGCTGCAGCCCTCTGAGCATCTCTGTGGCCCTCTCTCTGGAACTGCTCCCACACTTCCAAGTGCTTCTTGTGCTGGGGGCTCCAGAACTGCACACAGGACTCCAGATGGGATCTGAGGAGAGCAGAGCAAAGGGGCAGAATCCCCTCCCTTGCCCTGCTGCCCACACTGCTCTTGCTGCAGCCCAGCATTCAGTTGCTGTCTGGGCTGCAATCACACTGCAGCCTCATGTTGAGCTTTTCATCACCCCAGGCCCCCAGGGCCTTTTCCTCAGGGCTGCTCTTCAGCTATTCACCACCCAGCCTGTATCTCTGTGTGTGTGTGTTAATTGTAAATAAGTTTTGGGAAGTTTTCTTATCTATTTAATCAAAGTATTTAATAATTTTATATTGGCCTCATACAATTCACTTCTAACTCAGATTCAAACCCTCCTTAACAGAACAATGGACTTGGAGAGGTACAAATACACAGGTCAGTCCTCCAACTTTTCCTGTTTACCGTGTTGCTAGCAGTTGCCATGCTGAAAGAAAGAGAACAGTTATTTTCTACCAATGACATAAAACTTTCAAGCATGTAGTTAGTCAGCACAGACTAACAATTTGTATTTTGAAAAGCAAATGGTAAATACTGCTGAAATATGCCACAGTGATGTCAGAGTTTTCAATGTACAAATTTTCTTTAAGTTCTTTGCTCAGAACTTTCTCACTGTTTCTCCAGATGATGAGGGAGGAAATGACAGGCTCTTGCTTAGCTGGATCGAGTTAATGAGGTTATGGATACACCCTATGTGGCAAGATTGATCTTCCAGTGATGTGTGAAAACACAAGCACATTCCAAGTTTGTGTTAACATTTCTGAACAAAAGAGACATCTTTTGCAAGATTTTTCAGGTCAGGCAAGACTTGATTTTTTTCCAGTCAAGCAAGACTGGAAGACTCACAAGAGCTTTCATTACCATGTAAAGAAGCTTTTTATTTCTGGTGTGTGAATGGAACTGTTAGATGAACAATCAGTTGCACTCGTGACAAATGAAAGCCAGGAGAAAATAGATTTGAAGGGGAATTGAACCACGGGCTTTAAATAAGGTGATTTAAAGGTGAAGTATGAAGGGGTGCATGACATTTTGCAGATTGATATGATTTATTAAGACATTAATTAAGACATTTATTAAGACATTAAGGTCTTGTATCTGGGTTGGGCCGATCCCAGGCACTGAAATTGGTTGGGCAGTGACTTGTCCCTGAAGAAAAGGGCTTCGGGGTGGTGGTGCATGAGAAACTGAATACCAGCAGCCAGCGTACACTTGTAACTGTATCCTGGGCTGCATCAAGAGAAGTGTGGGCAGCAGATCAAGGGAGGTGATTCTCCCCCTCCACACTGCTCTCATGAGACCCCACCTGAAGTACTGTTTTCATTTCTGGAGCCCCTATTGCAAGAAAGATCTGGATGTGCTGGAACGTGTCCAGAGAAGGGCCACAAGGATGATCAGAGAGCTGAAGCACCTCTGCTATGAGGACAGTCTGAGAGAATTGGGTTCAGTTTGCAGAAGATAAGGCTCTGAGGGGACCTTATTGTGGCATTCCAGTATCTGAAGAAGGCTACAAGAAAGCTGGTGAGGGACTTTTTAGGGTATGGGGTAGTGGTAGACTGGTAGGGTAGATTTAGATTAGGCATTAGGAAGAAATCCTTCACCATAAGGGTGGTGAGATACTGGAACAGGCTGCCCAGGGAGGTGGTGGAAGCCTCATCTCTGGATATTTTTAAGGCCAGGCTTGATGTGGCTCTGGACAACCCAATCTAGTGGAAGGTGTCCCTGCCCATGGCAAGGGAGTTGGAATGGAAAGATCTTCAAGGTCCCTTCCAACTCTGACAATTCTGTGATTCTGTGAAATGGGTTTAGGTACTCTTCTGATTATTTAATAACACTGAAATGCTTATTTTTCAGTTTTTGCTTTACTGAACACCTTGCTGAGGTCTTTGGATGATAGGAGCAGCCTAAGCTGCACTCCTGTCTCCAGGCTGTGCAGTGTGCTCCTTTTCCAGAGGGAACACAGACACCAAAGGGGACACTGCTTGTAGCTTTCTGTACATTTATAACTAGAAATCTTGATTTTTTTTTTTTCCTAGATCTGAAAGGATTAGTATGGCCTCACTTGCATTTGTTGAAGAAAGGAATCTATTTTTGTACAGCTTTTATTTTTGACAGCTAGTGGCCTATGAAAATCTGATGCCATTACACGAAATGGAAAAACTTTTACTTCTAAAATGTGTTCCACTTATGATATATAGAAGTGTGATAGAAATTTCCTCTTTTCTAAGAAAAACCAACCAATTGTCTCTTTTGCAAGGAGCATCCCTCTATTAATAAATGAAAAAGTTTCTGCATCTTCAGTGGCACACTCTTCTCAAATTTAAAAGGAAATGATAGGCAGTATGTGTTGCATTCCCTGTGTAGAAAGGATATAATTTGTTGTGAAGGAAAAAGAGTGTCTTTCTGCAAGACAAGGAGAGAAAAGAGAGCCCTGTGTGCTTGTTTCCTTCTCCTCACACATGCACTGTGCATTCCTGGGGATTTAGTGGTGCTGAGAAGGAGTGTATCTAATGCAGAGATTGTGCCTGCTCTACAGGGGAGCTTGCCCTTCCATCTTCATTCTAATTCTTGAGTACTAAGTATTTTTTTCTGAGTTTCTTGTATTAAGTACTGTGAAACTATTGACTTTGGCTCCTCCAGCCTTAGGAAGATATCACTGTGATTTTTTATTCTGAGAAGATGGCAACAACTTTGCCATGCATCATGAGGCAAATTATGGGTATCATTCCAAGAGGTCTTGAAGTGCATCCTGCCAGTTGCTTCTCTTCTAATGCTGCTTTTATTCACCCAAGTGCTGCAAGCAATGAATCACAAAGAATCATAGAATAGATGGAAGCGACCCCAAAGGTCCTCTGGTTCCAACCCCCTTGCCACAGGCAGGGAAACCTTCCACTAGACCAGGTTGCCCAAGGCCCCATCCAACCTGCCTTTGAACATCTCCAGTGAGGGGGCATCCATAACTTCCCAGGGCAACCTGTTCCAGTGTCTCACCACCCTCGCAGAGTGGAGAGAGGGCTCTAGGGAGAAACTGTAGAAGCAAACTGAGCAGCTTTCAATAAACTTCTCTTCTAAATATTTGCAGGGATGCTTTCCCCTTGTATTGAAGAAAATTGATTTCCACTGGAGAGCTGCTTCATTCCTAATTCATTAATCAAAGAGCAAAATTCAGCACTGTTTACAAATGCTCTTTGCTGGCACCTCAGCAAAATTCAGGGCAGCCCAGTGATCTGCTCTCTTTCTCCTAACCACAGAACACATTCAAAACCACATTAAAGTGTTTATAGCTTTGTAACTAATCACAGGCCAGGTCTGTAGTTAAGCTCAGTTTGTTTCCCTGCTTAATTCCAACTTTCTACTAACAGGAACGTAGAGCTGTTCAGGGTAAAGCTGCACTGTCCTGTCTCTTTTTTTTTCACTCTTGGTGATGTCCCACAATTGTTCAGCTACAATATGAAGAGATTTAATTTTAACTGAAAAGAAATATGCAGGGGTTTGCATGGCAAGGCAAAAGATGGAATTAGAAACTACCAGAGAGTCTCTATATTTGCAGTGAGTCAGAATAAAAATACTGTTTCTCACTATTCCTTTTTTTTTGTTGTTGTTGTGGTGGTGGAAGATTTCATGGTGAAATGGGTGCTCAGAGGAAGCCACTTATTCAGGTCAAATCTTATTAACTGGGTTATTTTTGCCTTTTTGTTTATTGCTTGGCAGGTCAGTAAGACTTACTCTCTCCTCTATGAAACTAAGCTCCAGAGATTGTTTCCCTTATTTTGTAATTTAAAAGGAAAGATTAAAATGAGATGAAGAGATATCTGTGGCAAAACTAAACCTGAAATTAGAATAACTGCATCGTCATGCCAGGTGGGGGTTGGTCTCTTCTCCCAGGCACCCAGGGACAGAACAAGAGGACACAGTCTCAAATTATGCCAGAGCAGGTTTAGGCTGGATGTTAGGCTGCCCAGGGAGGTGGTGGAGTCACCATCCCTGAAGGTGTTTAAAAGGAGGCTAGATGAGACATTTAGTGCCATGGTTCAGTTAATTAGAAGGGTTAGGTGATAGGTTGGGCTCAATGATCTCAGCAGTCTTTTCCAACCTGGTTAATTCTGTGATTCTATGATCACAATTTCTGTGTGTCTTTGAAGGGACATACTGTAGGACCTCCTGCCCATGTGTGGGTCTTACATATTTAGCATCAGTATCATAATTAGTGAAGTTTTCATACTGCTGAAAAAGATTTAAATCCATGGGAGCTCTCAGTATTTCCTAAAAAGATATCAATTCATTTTTGCTTCCTCTGCCAACTGAAGTGGAAAAATGAATTTAATGAGTTGCCTGTCTTTATCATGAGCACACAAATAATCATGGAACCTTTTCTGACTCTGCAATCTAGAAACATAAGAAAATACTCTTCTGCATTTTCCTTTCTCCTCAGCTGTGGCAGTACCTGCCTTGCCCAGGGCCAGTTCCCATTGGGAGTGGCTGTTAAGATTGTGCATAAGGTACAACTGCTTATAAACTCCTCCCATTTTTTTTTTTTTTTTAGGCAGCCTCTGCACAGTTACATCTAGCAACACCACAGTTCAAATTGGAAGTTTGTCTTATTAAGACACATGTATGTAAATAGTCCTTTATCATGAGATNTCTTTCATGTATTTAATTCATAAAATCTTTCTCCTTTGTTGGAAGAGAAAAAGAAATGAGCAGCTTGGCAGGAAGCCAGATGAAGAGGTGATCAGTGTTTGCCAAATGCTTACCTAAGAGTTAACTTAAGAGTTCCCTCACAGATTATTCTTGCTTGTTCTGGGAGGCAAAGCACCACATTTTGCTGTTTGGAACATGTGAGCTGCTATCTGATAGCACATGTAAGAAGCATACAGAGATTCTTAATTGAATTTATGATCTAATTGCCCTTTTGTGTTGACACTGCAGTTGTGGAGCCTAGCCCCTGCTGAGCCTGCCGTGATGAGAATGGATGCCTGCCTGAAAGGCTTTCTGCGGCTCCTGGGCTTCCTACAGGCACAATTTCTTTTGATCAAGTCTCAGTCTTTAGAGGAAAAAGCATTGATGCCATACAGGCTGGAGAAAGGGAAAGTTCTACATTTACCCTCTGCCAAAAGACAAGTATCATAGAAACACAGAACGTTAGGGAATGAAAGGGACCTCCAGAGACCAAGTCCAACTCTCCTGCTAATGTAGCACCACTTAGGACAGGTCACACAGGAACACCTCCAGATGGGTTTGGAAAGTCTCTAGAGAAGGAAACTCCACAACCTCTCTGGACAGTCTGCTCTAGGGCTGCAGCACTCTCATAGTAAAGAAGTTTTAACTCATGTTGAGATGGAATTTCATGTGAGTTTACAGAATCATAGAATCAGTCAGGGTTGGAAGGGACCACAAGGCTCATCTAGTTCCAACCCCCCTACCATGGGCAGGAACACTTCACACTAGATTAGGCTGTCTAGAGCCTCATCTAGCCTGGCCTTAAACACCTCCAGGGATGGGGCTTCTACCACCTCTCTGGTTAAGCCATTCCAGGGTGTCACCAGTCTTATGGTGAAGAACATCATGGCCATTGCTCCTCCTCCTATCACTGGGTATCACTGAAAAGAGACTGGCTCTATCTTCCTGACATCTACCCTTCAGATATTTGGATATATTTTGTATATGCAGCCCTAATAGGCTCAGTTTTATGGTGACAGCTGTTGCTAACTACCCCGAGCTGCTGCCTACTTCCAGGTTTTTAAGGGACTTTCCATTTCCATAAGTGAAGAATCCACAACCATGGTGTTGCCCTTCACCCATTCAGCACACTAACTGATTCTTCACCTTACACTCCTTTCCAGGGAAGTTTTCTGCAGCTCTATGTAGACTTCATCTTCCTTGGTGTGCAGATTTTTTCTCTGACTTAAGTAAATGGCCTGCTTTTATTTCCACCTTTGTCCCTAGATGTTTGGCCTCTAGCACACACAAAGCTCACAGATCTCTGCAGGTCACAAGTCTCAAGAGTGCAGCTCATTTCTTCTGCTACACACTTGCACTTCCTGCAGGTATAGCTGAGATTAGCAGAGGTGTTCCCTGACCCTGACTAATATGTAATTTTGAAACCAGTAAGTGCATTTCAAGAGGAGTGAGGATATGATAAGTCCCTGTGAGTCTCTTACATATACTGTCATTTCCCAGGCAACTCACTTATATTAAAGCTTTGACTATCTCTTACACAATGCATTTCTGCATTTTTATGTCTTCCAAAACATGGATTTTTTGATTCTCAGTGTCTTAAATATGCAAAAAAAGGGGAAATGTGCAGTTTTTGTCAGTAGAAAGTGAAGGGGAAGAAAATGGTAGAAGTAACAGTATGTCACCATTACTGAGTGGGAGCAATTCAGATATTTCAAGTCCTTATTGAACAAACTGTTCAGGTCAGTGAAACTGGGACTGCTGATTTCCATTCTGAACAATGCTATAAAAATAAGGTGGTGATAAAAGAGGAGACTGAGCTTGCTACAACTACCTGAAAGAATATTGTGGAGAGGTTGGTGCTGGTCTCTTCTCACTGGTAGGTAATGATAGACCAAGAGGAAACTGCCTCAAGCTTCTGCTGGGTAGGTTTAGACTGGACATTAGGAAAAATATTTCAGGGAAAGAGTGGTCAGATGTTGGAATGGGCTGCCCAGGGAGGTGGTGGAGTCACTTAGATGTGGTTTAGGGGTGAACTTTTTAGAGTAGGATTAGTGGTTGGACTTGATGATCCTGAGGATCTTTTCCAACCCAAATGTTTCTGTGAATCATACCTCTGGGCCTGTATTTCACCTAATTGGTACTGCATGGAGACAGGAACACATGAGAAAACCTGGAGTGAAGAATTTTCTGAAGTGTTTACAGTTTACTGGAAGAAGGGGAGTAATTATCAGTGCTGAGCTGCCACAGCCTGAATTTGTAGCTCCTCAGATGTTTCTCTTGCATCCAAACCAGGCTCAGCTAATTACGGGGGATCAGGGAAGAGTTAATTCTGTTAAATTCTCTCTCATAGGGTCCTTAGAAAGGCCAATATTGGGCAACTGATAGCAAAGCTTGTAATTTCTGTCAGTCTCATTCATTTTAAACACCCTCACTTGTGTAGCACGTTTATAGCTCAGAAAACTGATACATTTAGAAATTAAATACTGCACAAGTGAAAACCACAAGTTCTGAAACTGAAAGGAAAATCTGGGAAACTCTGTGAGGTCTGTGAGCATCTAGTGGTGAGAAACAAAGAGCTGGAAGGTTTGTTACCTTTCCTTCACAGTGATAATATCAGGCACAGGTTGTATGCCTTCAGACATAGAGCTGCTGCAGAGTTTTATTCCACCTTCTCCCTCCATTTGCGTGATTGTGAGGTGAGCCTTTAGTCTGCACCTAAGGGGATCGTTTTGGTTGGAAAAGACCTTCAAGAGACAGGCTGGAGAACTGGGTGGGGAGAAACTGAATGAAATCCAACGAGATCAAGTGAATAGTTTGGCATCTGGGAAAGAACATAGACCAGTAGATGTCGAGGACTGATCTACTGGAGTGCAGTGTAGGGGAAAGGGAAGGAGGCATCCTGGTGGACAGAAGGATGACCATAAGCCAGCAACATGCTCTTGTGGCCAAGAAGGCCAATGGCATCCTTGAGTGGATTAGAAGGGGAATGTGGTTAGTAGGTTGAGAAAGTTCTTCTCCTCCTCTACTCAGCCCTGGTGAGGCCACATCTGGAGTCCAGTTCTGGGCCCCTCAGTTCAAGAAGGACCTCATGGACCTCCTCGAGAAAGTCCAGTGCAGAGCCACAAAGATGCTGAAGGGACTGGGACATCTCCCTGCTGGGACATCTTCCTGCTAGCTCTTGGTGGTGTCTGGTTATCAAATGCTGATCACAGAGCTAAGTCTAGGACAAGATAACCTTGTTCAATTGCTTTGGTCACTGCCTTCAGGGGGCAATGCTGAGACAAGCATCTTGATTTAGCAACTGAACTCTTTACAGCATCCTTGAGAGGCCCAGCATAATAAGGAGCTGGGCAGTCTGTAATTCAAAAGTTAGACACCTGAGAGTAGTAAATCTAGAGAGAAGAATGACCCTGACCTGCAATTTTGATGGTAGACTGAGAGAGATGACTTTTTTTCAGAAAATAATCTCTGCCAAACTGAGGGAAGTCTATCAAATCACCATTGTTTCATGTATCAAAGACTGGCAACTGAGTCCCTCAATAAGTCTGTTCAGGACCAGGTTGTAACAGCTTTCAGATGTGGCCCTTGCAACTTGAGATTTCCTTTTAAACACTGCAGGGAAATTAGCATCTGAATTATTAAATATGTTTTCCTTTGGGGAAAATTTTGACTGACAATATTACCTAAAATTCTGAGTCTCATTAAACATCAGCCTGGTGCTGCAGTACCTATGTGAAGCAGACATCTGTCAGTGGATAGCAAATAGATTTTACACACCTTTTTTTCTCTATTATACTTACCTTCACTCCACTTTTTCCCTTTTAAATGGCATGATAAGAGAATTCTATAAAGTCTCTGCACTGTCAGTGGCACTGTGACAAGTATTTATCCACCTTATTTAATTTTTTATCTCTTCCTTATTCTGCTTTTGCCTGTTACAAAAGTTAGTGTTCCTTCTTTACTCACTTTACTTAGTCTTCTTGCCTAAAATGCTGCACACATCACATATTCACTTTAACATTCTCCCCCCACTCTTCTTCATCAAACCTTTTTGTCTACAGCTACACACCTTTGTCCTTGCCTTCATAGGGGGATTGTTTAAAACCCCCACGTACTTAAGTTGGTATTCTTGGCCAGTTGATTGCTGGCCCTGGTTATAAGGAACAGTCATCTTGGACTGGTGCAAGAAACTTGGAGGCACAGGAGAACCATGAGTTTTAAAATGAAGCTGTAGATTTCTGCAGCTGGTTGATAAGAAGCTTGACTGCTGAGAAGCTTTCTGAAGTTCATAAAAATGAGACACTGGAGAATGACAAATCCTTTAGTCCGTCCCTACAACACTTCATTCCTGAGCAAAAGCAGTGCTGTACTTACAAGATTACAAAAAGCTGTAGGCACCAGTTATGATCCAAGAAGATGTTTGCTGCTGCCCAAATAAAACATTTGTAAATCACTTCACTGTGCACTGAATATTTCAGGCTGTGATTGCATATTTTATGAACAGACAATAATCCATTCTTCAGCTGTCCTGATGGATCATCAGGTCAACCGCTGAGTGTTCAGGAGTTGAGGTGTAGGAATGGCAAAATCACTGATGTGTGAAAATGGTACAGAAGCAGCCCATTACTTTGAGCAAATAGCTGCTTTTGATCTTCCTGCTGATTGAACCGGTGATGGCTCAGGACAGGAAAGTCTACTGCTCTTCTTTAAGTGCAGCAGGTTTTTTTTTCATGCATAATAACATCATTTCTGTAACCTTCAAATGTTTTGGTTTCAGAAAGACCTTTTTCTTTGCTTTTCTGTTCATAGAATCCAGGTGCTTAAATAACTTGGTGCTACATATGAGATGGGAAATTTATTCCAGCATAAGGAGTTAATTTAATATAGTATCACTGTCAGGCTTGACAGGAAGCCAAATATCTGGAGACACTGAAGGAGTTAGAGTCCTCAGTCCTTTCTTTTGCCAGGTGGACACACATTAAAAGAATTACACAATTTATGGATTCTTAGTTGCTATTTGTACAGAAATAGTAGAAAAGGAGGGTGCTCAGGGCCTGATGAGTACAATCTCCACAGGATTTCAAGAATTTCTTTTATCCATGGCAACAGTGCCACAGGAAATGGTTACTGCTGCAGTGGCAGGCTAAAGTGAAGCTTATATTGCCTAGGGAGGTGGTTGGGGCACCATCCCTGGAGATGTTCAAAGTGAGGCTTGTTAGGGCTCTGGGCAACCTGATCTAGTTGATGATGCCCCTGCTGACTGCAGAGGGGGTTGGACTAGATGACCTTTGGGGGTCCTTTCCAACCCAGACCATTGTGTTTCTGTGATTCTATGAGTCTATGATTCTATGACAACAGTAGACTGCAACTGGTAAATTGTCTGTTGTTAATGAAAAATGCAATCATTCATACTTGAGAAATGCTAACAGAAGTTGAAATTTAGTCTTTCTTACTATGCTGCTCTCCAGCTTAAGGTATCTGGGAAGGAGAGGTGGAATCTCAACTACTTAAGGTATCTGGGAAGGAAAGGTGGTGTTTGAGTGCTATTCCCACCTCTCCCAGGACCGAATGCAGGCACTGGCCAACAGCTCTCTCAACTGTTTACTCTCTGCAGAGCTTTCTTTGTATCCAGCTAGCTGGGAAAAGAACAGGAGAATGAGCAGTTTGTGTAACAGTAGGATATTCCATGCCTCACCTCTTTGAGAAACATGACCTCATCATTAGTTGGTTTGCTTTTTTCTGCTAAAATTAAAGAAAAAGAAGCATAATTGGTTTAATTAAATTTCCTTCCTTCTTCTGCTCCCTCCTTTGTCAAGCATGCAATGAAGTGAAATGAATTTTTAGCAAAGGTTAATTATATGTAAAAATCACCAGTCCATTGCTTTAGATATTTGCATGGTAACATGCAGACCACTTATCCCATGCATCATGGTGGAGGAGTTCCTAATTATTGTCATAAACTAGCATGGACGAGGCAGTGACATCTCCTGCAAGAGTTGTGCTCATTATTTCAGCAGTATGAGTTTGCCTTTAAGGGGTTGCTAGTTAGCCTGTAAACCAGCAGACTCTGCAGACAGTTTTACTCTTGGAGATTTGTAGCAGAGTGACTTAAGCCATCCATCTGGAGAACAGAAGCAAGTTAATTAGATTTGTATAAACAGCACGTCTGTCAGTTTTGCAAGCACTTATTAGCTGAGTACATCCTAAGTATTAGCAGCCTGTGGATCAAAGGGATAAATTTCAGGGTTTTTTTTCCCAAATATAGTAATTTGTTGTAAAGAATGTGCCAATTGTTGCAAGTAATTAAAGCTTGAATCTGCTTTTGTCACTGATATACCGAAAAGGATAACAACGTCGAAATTATTTTTTGCTGTGAATGTATTTGAGTCTTGGTCTTCTTAGATATTTCATGATATAAAATAGGAGATAGACTTCATTAATTGGATTCCATCTGTGGCTTTTCAGTAGTGAGTATTTTTACCTTTGTGGCTTACTAGGAGGAAAGACATTCACTTGCTCTGCTATCTTCAGTTCTGCCCAAGTGATGAAGTCTTCCAGTCTGTTGAGAAAGATGCAGATCATGAAGATATGAGACTGTTTAAGATTCCATCATCTTGAGCTGCTTGTGCATGTTGCAAGGCCACCTCACTGTTAATATGAACAACTTCTCCCTGGAATGTTTTCTTTTGCTGTTAGTTTCTGTTTATGGAATGCATTAGGTTATTGAAGTCCTTCCTTCTTGAAGTTGTTTGGATATTGTGGGTGTTTTACCTGCTGACTTGGTGTAAATCCTCACAGATTTTGCTGGACACCAAAAGACAGCAGTTTCTCATGTGCTTTCTGATTGAGGATGTGGCCTGTGGCCAAAGAAGGGCCTGGTCCATAGTACTGGGCAAAACAGCCATCACATTTGCAGTTTTCAGAGCTTTGCTGTAGGTCAGCAATCTGGAACCCCACCTGTTTGAATATACTCAGTTGTTGTAAAAGGCAATAAAGTTTGTTTACAAGATGCAAAATGTGCAAATCTTTCTGAAGACTAAGAAAAAAGTATGAAAGGGAAAACAGATACCCTAAATGAGTTGTACTAGAAAAGACAGGAATGTCCAGCTAATTATTTGGTAGATGCTTAGCTAGCCTTCACAGTCAGGACTTTGGTCCTCGTGAAGGACAGATGTTTCCAGGAGTAATTCACAGCAAGGACTCTCTCCTTCAGTTTGCTGTTTCCATTTGTATACACATCTCTGTGCTACTCCATCTTGATGAGGGTCATTCCTGTGACCTTTGGTGTGCTCAGGAGGTAAGTTTGCTGTTCTCTTCAACAATGTCTTCAATAATGTTCATTTAAGGACATATCAGATGCCACTTTACTGTGGTTGATCAAGGTTATACATATTTTATTTTGTCTTTCTGAGAAGCCAGTAGAACCATGAGGAATAAAAGAATCATAGAATCATAGAATGGTAAGGTTGGAAGGGACCTCAAGGATCATCCAGTTCTAAGCCCCTGCCATAGGCAGGGACACCTCCCACTAGCACAGGTCACTCAAGGCCTCGTCCAGCCTGGCCCTGAGCACCTCCAGGGAGGGAGCAGCCACAACATCCCTGGGCAACCTGTGCCAGTGTCTCACCACCCTCACTGCAAAGAACTTTTTCCTAACATCCACTTTCAATCTCCCCTCTGCCAGGTTAAACTCCTTGCCCCTTGTCCTGTCATTACAAGCCCTTGTCAATAGTCCCTCCCCAGCCTTCCTGTAGGCCCCCTTTAGATATTGGAAGGCTACTCTAAGGTCTCCTGGAAGCCTTCTCTTCTCCAGGCTGCAGAGCCCCAACTCTCTCAACCTGTCCTCATAGGAGACATTACCTATTAAATAGGAGGGAAGTACTTCAATCTTAAATCCAACATGAGCCAAGGTAGCTTTTTTTGATGCACCCCTGTCACTCTTTCATATACACCAAATCTTTCTGTCATTCTAATTTCCATTTCCCTCTAAGAGGCCCTGTGCTTACCCAGATGAAGCACACATTCCAGTCTATCTGATCATGGCTGTTCATGTGCAGCACAGCAATACCTGTAATTATATTTCCTATTTCCTAGAGAAAAGCAGAAACGAAATCCAAGTGTCAAGCCTCTGCAGAGTAAGAGAGGGTTTAGATAGGAGACTGTCCATACAGTTTATGGTGGCTGTGGTGATTGATAGAGGAAAACATGGAACCAGCAGACATTTCTGCTTTGGGTGATAGTAAACAGGAGGTGTGTTTTTTAATAGGTTTTGCTTTAACTTGGGTAAAAACTAGAAATTACATTAGAAACTTGGGTTTCAACAAGAGTTGCACCTATATGTCAGTGTTGTTGAAGGGAAAGTAGAATGTAAATTCCATTTCAGTACCTTCTGATCTCAGTTCTGCTTCAAGCTCATTCCTGAAAGAGAACAAACTATCCAAAATTATTTCCAGGTGATGCGTAGGAGGATCCCAGCAATGCTCCCAGTGATATCACCTCAAAAAAACTCCAGTGAAAACTGGACAAAGACTTGGGGTATTGAGTCAGGTTCATTAGCCTAGTGGACTGACAAATGATTCTCTGGGTATTCATTTGAAAATCAGTATTGTTCCTTCAGCCATTCCTGGACTGCTGAGTGTATTAGACTAAGCACAGACAACCTTAGTGTAATTTACTTGGACTTGTGTCTGTCACCTGCCAGGTCTGGTACACCAATAGCAGCTGTTTCTATTTGTGTTGCAAAAGTGGGTGGGCTTCTATACCCTGTAGGTTTAGATTCCTGTCTGGGGGTAGAATGGCTGGTCTGCTCTGTATGGTCACCAATTATCTCCTCTGCTGGTTGTACTCTGAGGGTGATGGTCCAGTTGCACAGGTCTTAATTCTTCTAGAATCACTGAAAACAGGGAGTAGAGAGACATGCTGGGTGCAGCTCAGGAGGCTGAAAAACAAGGGCTGCTCTTTGCTGGAGAAGGTATGGTTTGAAGTGTCGAATTTGTGTTGACATCAGTAGTGATCTAAGAATAAATATATGTAAATGGAATTTATCTACTTCTAATTTAGGCAGTATCACACTATTTCCTGCTTCATAACTGTGTGCCAATTGTGTTGCTCAGGCAGAGGAGAACTTTGTGTTCCTTGTTTTAATAATTCAGCCAGTGTAAAATAGTCTAAACCAGACATCAGTTCTTGGAACCCTTTCACTTACCTGTTTTGAAACAGAGGCTGTAATTGCCTATCATCCTTCCCATTAGTGAAATGTTGGCAACATTTCTAGAGAAAGATCATTGGATCACAGGTTATTGTGAACTCTCAGAATTTTATGAGCAGCCACTCTTGCAAATGATTCTGGTGAAAGAATTTTCAGTATCGATGTGAACAGCTGCACCTCAGTGACAGTAAGGAGTTTGAAATCTAACGTTGAAGTAGTTCCACAGGTTTGATCAGCATGTCATAACCACAATACAACTGAGGAGTCTACAAGCTGTTGGTTTATCAGGTGAGAGAACACAGATATATGAGAAGCCCCCCAGAGAGTAGCCCTTAAAAAAAAAAAAAAAAATTTTATTTTTCTTTTTAAGGAGAGAGTTCAATTCAGTAAAGCAAGGGCTTAGGAAGTGTTTATAATTTAAGCTGCTTTACTTAGTTGAGTTTCTTTCATAAAAGACATAAAACACAATTAAAGTTGATGATTGAGGAAGGAAATTATGTGAACTGGGAACTCTAAACAGTTCTACAAAAGCACTTGGAAAATTAAGCACAGATTATTCTGTTCGTGTACAAAGTCATTTAGATGGTGAATGGAAACTGTGAAACTCAGCAAATATTCAGTGTTCATCAATTATTGAAACTCCTCAGAGTAAAATATTCAGTTGCAATAGACACCTAATAAAACCAGAAGAAATAAAAAAGATATAAGAATATGCAGTACATGATAAAGGACTTTGGTGCAGCTGCAGCAAACACACCTAGGTTACCAAGTGATGCAACAGCGAAGCTGATTACCCAAGCAAAATGAAATAATCACAGAATTAACCAGGTTGGAAAAGGCCTTTGAGACCTTGTGACAACCAATGAAGCAGAAACTGTGCATGATCATAAGGGAGAGTAGGTTAAAAATGTTAGTTTTCTCACTTTAATACCTAGAATTAGGTACTTAGTAGCTGGAAGTCAGATATTGTTATCTAAGGTGAATGTTTTAAAAGGCATCTTGCAAAATATGATAAAACATTTGAAGAAAAAAATACATTGTTCTGCTCTTCTGTGAAATGTCCATCTGTGCAGTAACTATTTGTCATTCCAAAGGTATTAATAATTATTTCAAGGGTAACGGGATGGGGAAATTAATGCGAGACAATGTATAAAAATATTAACAGTTTATTAATATTAAATAGTCAGAACTCACATCACCCCCATCACCATTGAATAATAATATTAACAGGCTCTTTGCAACGTTATGGAAACTATGTACAGGCTATAACAGGATCTGGAGATAACTATTAAATATAAACATTAATTGAACTCGATATGAACTGGCAGAGAAGGCTTTGTGGTCAGTATACTGCTTGCTCACTAGATGGACACAAGGAGCTACTTTCTGCTTAGGGCAGAAGGCAATTAATAATTCCAAGAGGCTTTTGGTATTTACCCACAGAATTCTAGCTGACAGTACCCAAGGCAGGGTTGCTGTCGGTAGCTGTCAGAGTCACAGAACAAGAGGACACAGACAGGAGGTCTAGGCTGGATGT